>JANAVB010028818.1:14356609-14575484 GCA_029216955.1 Iris pallida | reverse complement strand
ATGCAAATAAAAGTAAAAATTCTGCGGATCACTTCCCGCAAGTTCTAAATATCATTTATGAACTATAAATCAGAAATATACGGATTAAAAGTCAAAGGATCGAAAAATCTCATTTCTATTCAAAACCTTGAACCCGAAAAGCCCAATTTTGACAAAACGACTCAAAACGCAAAATACATCAAATCAACCTGCGAAAACTCGGCAGACACGCTGGTCTCAACCTACGTGATGCGCTCGGGTACTCACGGGTCTAAAATTGTGTCCGTATTGTGTCCGCAGAACGCGTATCGAAAAAACCGATACCGCGTGTCAAAGAGAGCGTTCTCGCTCGATTGCGGTCATACGCACAACGAGAAGCCACGAGCTCGTGCACAGGGCTAGGTAGGGTCACGGGGTAGTCTAGGACACGTCTACATGACACAAAGTCATAGCGACGCGATGCAATGGCGACACACAGCGTGCAGTCTGTGCGCGCGTGCGCGCGCACAGCGTGCTCTTGCGGGCGGTTCGTCGCTCGTGGCTCGCGCGTGGGGCCACTTTGTGACTTGTGGGTCGAGCCCTTGGGTAGTCTAGGTATAGGGATACGTGCCCGAACTCCTGGAATGGTCGCTCGTCGCATTGTGTACGCGTACGAAGAGCGTTTCCGTCCCGAATTTTAGCCGGGTGCACAGAATGGCTGAACAGTGCACGACGAATAACTCCCGCGCTCGCTCAACGAAACGTCATGAAATTTTACGGGCGAGTGGACAGAGGTTGCCCCTACGTGCTCGTAAAATTTCATGCTAGATGGAGCTATGTGCATCGAGTTATGACGCACAGACAGCAGGGCATGCACGGGACCGTGCACAGGATCTCGTGCACGCGTGTCCGTGTCCGTTCGGATGCCAAAATTGTGTCGATTTCCGATATGTCTTCCCGAAAGTTTCTTAAAATAATATTATCTAAATTTTCATGAAGATAATCGAAAAATAACAAGTTTCGTTTCTAAGCGGCATTTCGTCGAACACGTGCCTTGACGGGTCGACACATGTCCGATACCGCTACTAAACGAACTCGAAACGTAACGAAACTTTATGGGCAAGTCTAGGGTACCTATATGGATGCAAATATGAAAGAAAAATTCAGAATAACTATGGTAGGAAAGGGTTTACCTATTGAGTGTCGAGAATCCAATAAACGAAACTCCTCAAACGATGTGTCGGTCATTTCCCCTCAAGTAAATGCCTCCGCCTCCTCGAATTTAATACTCCAGCAAATCCTCCTCTTCTGGATGAGTGCAACGGAGTTCGTTTGGGGAGAAACGGACTCCGAATGAAGAAACTAGAAATTTTTGGAGGAGAAGATCTATTAGGGTTTCACTTGTGGAGGCTATGCTTCACAAATGAATGAGAGAGGGGGAGGGTACTGCTGGCCGGCCATATGGGAGGTTTCTAGGGTTATGGTTTCACTTGGGCCAACTCCCTCTCAAGTTGAAATAAGGTCCAAGTCAAAAGGCTCAAAGGCTACATGCAAAAAGGCTTAAAAATTATCCAAAAGTCTTCTAATTGAACCCAAGCCCTCAATAAATTCTAATAGGTGAAAAATAAATTCTAAGACATGGTTAGGCTCCTATACAATGTCCACTAAGGTTAAACCAGTTGCTAGCACAACACAAGTCAAAATATCTAGAAAATCAATTCTAATAGGTGAAAAATAAATTCTAAGACATGGTTAGGCTCCTATACATGTCCACTAAGGTTAAACCAGTTGCTAGCACAACACAAGTCAAAATATCTAGAAAATCACAAAATTACCAAAATGGCTAAAATGACTAAAATACCCTTTCTATGAAAAAGTGGATGCTACAATATCCAAGATATGCATTTTTTCTTTCCTTTGATCAAATGCATATAAAATTCCAAACTCAAAACAAATATCATCTTTAGGCAAGAAAAAGAAAAATCCAATAAATAAACGCTTAAAGATGAAGAAAATGTCTTCAATAAAAAATATAACACAAATCATTTCATGTAAGTAAAAGATTTTTAAAAGCTGTCTTTAATAATAACATTTGAGTACGAAACAGATTCAATAAATCAAAAAGAAATAAAAAAGACATCAAAATGTGAAATTTATTACGAAAAACTGTCTTAATAAATGTTAGAATGCGTCCATTTAGTCCTTAGACTGAAAGCTGGCGATTCGAATCACAAACACAATTTTAATAAAAGAATCCATAAAGCATAAATAAATCCATTTGAACAAATAAACATAACTAGATATATGTTCAAAGAAAAATATATTCTAGATATATGGCATGTCAAAAGAAGAATTGATTTGAAACAATTAACTGCTCCACCTTTACATGGCTATATCCAAAAAAAATAATATTGACAAAATTTTAAAATAAAATTCAGAGACATATTTCTAGAAGTAGAAAATTAATCAAAAAATATTACGTTGTCTTATTAAAGTTTATTTTTTCCCTTTTAAAGCCGTTGCACGGTGTCCATCTGATAACTGTAGGGTTAAAGAGAAGAAATGCTTTGGAAAGAGAAATTCAATATGCTTGACTTCTTTCCGTAAAGAATTACTGCTATAGGTAGTTAGTAACTTGAATAAGAAGATAATAATATAAAGCTCAAAATCACTGAATATTACACAAGTTAAAGACGAAATCACAAGACCATAATATTCAATTAGTAGTCACAAAATCAAGTTTAAATATAGAATAGAGTGACAGAAAAAATGAACATATCAAAAGATGACAAACATTAACCTATAAAGATCAATATATGTTACTGTGGACACACACAAAAAAGAAGAAGAGAATGTTGTCTTTTCTTTTATTGGCGTAAGGTACCACAAATCGAGTACGCCCGAGAGATCCTGCGCTGAGGATCCCCGAGTACAAAAATGAATTCTGGAGAATGGGACGATGGAGATTGAGCGACAGTTGTTCCTTTACTCCGTTGACACTCCGATTATAGAAGTGGAAGAAAACCTAAGAAAATTGCTAACTCTCGGCTCACTGGTAAGAAGTGTAGCAATTTGGCTCTTGAAAATGCTCTCCGTTCTGTGTTTTGAAGGGGGATAAGGCCCCCCTTTTATAGTCTTTCTTGAGCTGGAATGATGTTATACGCCCACATGAGGAAATATGCTGGTTTTTATGTGGGCGCATAGTCCTACTTTGGACGCAAAGGATGTAGGCACATACAGGCTGCGAGATCGTGGATTGGTCGTGGTGTTGACGTGGCCGCATGCTTCGGTGCACGACTGCTCGTGGAGACTGACGTGGCCGTGTGCTTCGATGAACGTTTTGATCATGGCTTTGACTGAGTCAGGCTTGGGCGCATAGCCATGTCTTAGGCTATGTGCCCTCCTTTCGGAGGAGCTAGTCTTGGGCGCATGAAGCTTCACTGACTGGGCGCTTGGAGCTATACTGATTGGGCGCATGGAGCTTCACTGACTTGGGCGTATGGAGCTGTACTGACTTGGGCGTATGGGGCTTCATTTGCTGAAATTTTTTTATGATTCTATAAGACCTCCTTCAAAGTTTTCGATACTTGAACAAGTTCAAAATACTTTTAAAGAAGCATGGATCGTCTTCTCGTGAGGCAATGGGCGCATAGCACGACACTCTCCTTGGGCGCATAGTATTTGGCCAGCCTGTCAGGGAGATACGACTGTTGAGATTTTCCTCCAAATTCGAACTGACAGATTCATCGAAACAGAATTTGAAGCGGTCCATCCTTCATACGTCATCCACGTTAGCAAGGAACAGTCGCATAGTATGCAGAGAGCTGATCCTTCACGTGGGTACATAGGCTGTAGTGGACGCATACAACACAATAGGCGCATACAGCAGGTGGGCACATAGAAAGTGGCCCGTGCCTATAAATAGACCCTGGAGGAGAGAGAAAGTTTATTATTCCTTTTTCTTTGAATTTTTTAGAAAACTTTTCGTCTTCTTTCTTTGAGAACCATGTCTTCCAAGGTCGCCGAGAGATCCACGAAGGGCAAGGGGGCTGCGTCGAGTGGCTCTCCTCCTGCGATAGAGTCCTCGACAGTCCAGGACCCGATTCTGGGTGAGGGCATGCTTCAAAAAACAAAGTCTCGAGCGTTAATTTGCGACGCTCAGACTTCTTCTTATGCCTGGGTGCTTGCGCCTAAGGCAACATACTTCTGTGAGCATTACTATGCGCCCACAGAAGTCATACACCAACACTGTGGTGTGATGTGCACCCACGTGTTGCCATGTTATGCGCCTTTTTAAGCTGTCTTTTTGCCCCCTTTTTATATTCTGTAGGGATCTGGCTAGCAAATTTCTCCATGACCGGTATCGACGATTCTGGGCATGGTGAAGATGCAACACTTGACACCCACATCAGAGAGCTCATGACTCTTCATATTTTGGAAGGGTTTTCCTCAGATGGTAGGAAAAACCTTTATACATCGAAGAGTCGGATGGTACTTGGGCGTTATCGTAAAAGTTCTGCTTCCACATTTCTTCAAGTCGGCAAAAGCAACACTAGAGTTGTTTTTTGAAGGTATGGTCTCTTGAAGAAATGGGCCTTTGACGTCCGCAATATAGAGGAGAGGAGATCACCATTTGTAGATGTTTTAGAATGCTATATTTGCCCTCCTCCATGTAGCTTCTCGAAGGTTTAACAGCCTTGTTTGCTTGCTCAACAGTAAAACATGACCTCCTTCGACGAAAGTGTGGTGCTGCCAAGCTGACCATGTTATGTGTTGCTGATGAGTAGCGGATTCTCCTTTCTTTTTGGACATCAATATAATCTTTTACTTCTTATCCAGATGAAGGGATGATGAACCTTTTATTTTGCTCATGAGATGTAGTCCTGTAAATGTAACTAATTTTGAATAAACAGAGTACATTCGCTCCATTCTCTTCTTGTGGTATCTGTGGGGCTTTGTATTAGAGAGACGAATACCGCATTTGTGTAAAGGGTATCCCACTGGGGGATCCCTCCCTCTTTTTTTGTTTGGACCTATTACCCTTTTGTGCGTCTAAAAATACGAGCAAATAGATTGGAATGATACTTTCGTGGACCTATTACCCTTTGGCACACCAGCGACACGGGTAGTAGATTTGAAACAAAACCTAACAGAGGTAACGAGGTCGTGATAGGTTTTGTGATCTTGGTGTCGTGTCTTTCATCTCGGGTTGGCTACAGGCGTCAAGTTGGAAGACTATCGGTATCAGAGGTAATATGGATGTGACACGAGATAATCAAGAGTGGTTTTTGGTGGAATGGATTTTCTTGTCAAGTTTGGTTCTTGTCAGGTATTCCTCCCTGAAGTAGAGGAAACTTTCCAAGCTTCTTCTCCGACGACGTCCACCGAAGACGACGAGATAGCCCAGGAAGTTGTCAAAGATTTCTACTCGTTGCTGAAGGTGAAGCTTCCTGGAGTCTTGAATTCGAGCGCTGCCTTCGACCCCATGAAGGCTGTTGCCGAATGTCAAGTAGCGACCCTCGAGAGCATAGCCGACTATGAGGAGCGGGCCAACACTCTGAAGAAAGTTTTGAACGACCTGGAGGGTCAAGTGGCCAGGTTTCGGGATGCCAAACAGTGGAGCCCGACGTCACCGTTCCGCACAAAGGATGAGGCTTTGATAAAAGCTCTTGCGGAGGAGAAGGCTACCTTCCAGGTAAGGAAGCATTCCCTGGCTTGGAAGATCGGCGAGCTGGCTGACCAGTATGGCCAGTTCAACGTTGCAAGTGAGGTACGTGCTGCCTCGAAGAACAGGTTGGCTGTGCAGTTCACTGAGAATCACAATCACATTACGCAGATCAGGAACGAGATCGCCTAGCTGGAAGACGACGTGAGGGCGGCGACATCTGAACAGGAGTATTATTTGTCCCAGGCTGCCATGACTGCCACCGCTTCTGCCCGTTTAGAAGAGCAGCTGGCGAAGTTGGAGGGGGAGCATCAGAGTCTGATCCTCTTTGAGGATGAAGCCGCTCGTCAAGAAGAGGCACATCGTCGAGCTGCTGTGAAATATGAAGCCGAGATTGTTGCTCTGAGGGACAGCATAAACCGCCTGTGTATCCCGTAGATGTAACTTTTTTTTCTTTTTTAGCCGTCACGGCTCTTGTACCTTTTTTTTATAAAATAAAGACTCTTTCTAGAAGTGAATGTGGTTTTGTTGAAATATTGATGCTAGAGGTAATGTGGCCGTAGCAGAGATATTTCTGGTGGATATTCTGCTGGAGAATTTTGATGTGGACCTATTATCCATTTTATATTCAAGTTATTCGAATATAGATAATAAGTTGAATGAAGCTGCTAGTAGAGGTAATATGGATGTAATAGCAGAGGATGTTCTATATCTGACCAGAGGTAATATGGACGTGGAAAGATATATAACAATAGGTGGGGGTGGATAGTTCAGAGGTAGTATAGACATGACTATCTTTGATGAATGCTTTGCTCAGAGGTTATGTAGACGTGGCAAAACATTTGATCATTCCGCTGGGGAAATCATTATTGAAAAATAATTCAGAGGTAATAGGGACGTGTTTTCGTCAAACCGAGTTTGGACATAGTAAAAAACGGAAATGATTTCACTGGGGAAATATTTAGAGGACCTATTATCCAGGGCGTATTCAAGACTCTTGAAATACGGATAATAGTTAGATAGTTTTTTTTGGAATCATATAAACATCGCACTGTACATTTACATGACTGAACATATGTGAACAAAAAGCGGTTACACATAGTATTTCTTCAGGAACTTGCCATTGATAGGCATCATGAGCAAGTCATCATCGGGCTTGGTTAGCCGGTACGCACCGTTAGAATACACCGATTCTATGACGAAAGTGTTGGACCATTGGTCATGGTCAAACCTTATTTTAATAATTGATCAAACTCTGCCTCGATATAAATACAGGTCAACTCAGATGTTTACCTACAACGTTTTGGACACTGCTCAACAATGGTTATCAACAATGTTCAGGACTGAAGCCGTTTGCCATTCAGAATGTACTTCCTGTTATGCAAAGTAATTTTTCATTTTATTGAGTCTAGGAATACATTGTACACCAAGTCGTACTGGCAAATAGGCTATCCGAAAATGTTTTTCAAAACCATCATATTCTTTTACAAATGACCTACGTTTTTGAAAAACATTCTTTTTTTTACAAACAGCTTCTGAAGGATTTTTCAAAAAGCCAAAATTTATTTTCTCCAAAATTGAACTGGCAGAATCCCAGGAGAACTCGGGCCGAGTTCGGCCAGAGTTCGGCCAGAGTTTGGCCATTTTGAACGTTAGTGAACGTTTGGTTTTTGAACTTGGTCATCCTTTAGTTACTGTTTGTTACAAAGAGTTCTGCCCGAATTTTGCCCGAATTCTGTCAGAGTTCTGTCTTTGGAAAAGCTATAAATAGAGAAGTATTTCGATCGTTTCAGATCACTAATTCACTTTCAATCTCTTCTCTTCTTAAGCTTACATTCTTCCAAAGAGTTCTAAAAGATTTCATTTTCAAATTCCAAGCCAGTTACAATCCTCTAGTCGATTTGCCAGTACGGTACGATCTAGAAGTTTCAAGAGCGATTATAATCAGAGGCTTGATAGAAGATTCAACTCTTCATAATTGAAGTTGGACGAGTTCTTCGTATCAAAGCTCGTATCTGTAGAAGTTGCAAGGACTTCGTATAAAAACTTGCGAGATTTTCCAATAGTGGATTCAACTGGAAGCTAGAGTTCTTCCGACTGGACTAGTCCTCACAAGAGGGAAACCAGTATAAATCTCGACGTTTGCGTTTGCCTTCTGATCACTTTTAAATTCTGTCATTTACTTTTTGTGATTATTATTTTATCTGTGATATAACTGCTAACAAGTTTTTAATTAGCAATATTCTGCTGCCTACTCTATTCACCTCCCCTCTAGAGTATTTTGCTTTACGATTTCGTTCCTACAATTGGTATCAGAGCTGGTTATACAGGTAAAGCAAGGTAAAATTGCAGTTATATTCAATTTTTATATAGATCACAGTATTACACCTGGCAACTGTGAAATTCACAAGTGAAGGTCAAGCTACAAACAGACCTCCACTGTTTGACGGCACAAACTACACTTATTAGAAAACACGTATGAGTTTCTTTCTGAAATCTTTTGATTTTAACGTATGGTCTGTGGTTATTGATGACTATAAAAAGCCACCTCGTATAAATGTTGATAGAGTTTTAGCTGAAAACCCATGACAAATATACAGAGGAAGAAAAGAAAAAGGCCAGTCTTGACGCACGTGCTATTAACGCTTTATTTTGTGCTTTAGACAGAATTGAATTTAACAGGGTATCTATCTGCACAACTACAAATGAAGTGTGGAAACTTCTTGAAGTCACACATGAAGGCACAACTCAAGTCAAAAAATCAAAGGTCAGCAGACTTACTCAAGAGTATGAGGCGTTCAAGATGAAGCCCAACGAAACAGTTACTCAGATGTTCGAGAGATTTTTGGATATTGTAAATCCTTTGTCCTTCCTAGACAAAGATTACAGTAATCATGAAAAGATTCGCAAACTCCTGCGAGCACTTACAAAGAATTGGATTCCGAAGGCTACTGCAATCATTGAAGGAAACGACCTCACTACCATGACACTTGAAGTACTCATGGGTAAGCTACTCACTCATGAACTAGAGCTACAAGACTTTGAAGAGCCTGCACCAAAGGAGAAGATGATCGCTTTCAAGGCTCAGTACAGAAGATCTGCAGAAGATGATTCAGACAACAGTGAATCTGATGCTGAAGATCAAGCACTCCTTGCAAGAAAATTGAAAGATTCTTGAGGTATGAGAAGAAGACAAAAGAGAACAATGGCGGCAATAGCTGGTATCAAGATGATGTTGTCTGCTATGGCTGTAAGAAGAAAGGACACATAAAGAAGGACTGTCCTACAAACTCATCAACAAGCAAGAAAAGCAACAAATACGAGAAAGGGAACCTGAAGAGATCAACATCTCGAAAGTATGCCAACACTAGCATATGGCATGAAAGTGAAGCCAACGACTCAGAAGATGAACAATCAGAAGATGCTGCAAATGTATGCTTTATGGCATCCGATCAGGTACTCTCTGAACCTATAGTTGATACATATGATGACTTCACCTTTGAGCAATTAGGATAAGCCTTCAGTGAACTGTTAAGTAATTATAGAAAACTGCGTAGCAAATATCAGACCTCTAAGAAGGTACTCAAAGAGTACAAAGGTGAAATAGAAAGACTTACCAACCTACTAGCTGAGGTTAAAGATAATGTTAGTGAGTCTGGTGAGCTTTCTTCTATTAAGCTCTTATTATACGAGACTACCAAGTCATCCGAAGAAAAAGACAAGGTTATTGACCAACTGAAAGAAGAACTTTCTAAAGAGAAGAAAAGTCTTCAAAGTGCACAAGTCAGAATGGAAGCACTCACTTCTGACTATACTAAGTTATATGACACTTCCAAAAGATTGGAAATTAGGTCAGGAAAACAGCCTGAGACTGCTGCTTCCTACCCTAACACGTGTCACTTACCGAAAAATCGGAACATTCCCAAACCCAACACTGTCAGACCTAACCCTATCAAACCTTTGTCTAAAAAGGTTATGCTCAAACAGGATAATAGGTATGCTTTCTTCTATACTAGAAAACCTAAACCTACCAACCATGTACACCACTCATCTTTCAACACTCAACATGCTAAATGTCATTATTGTGGCCTCATTGGTCATATATCTTCTGCATGTAGAATCAGAAAGTTAGTAGATCTAAATATTTATGCATGGATACCAAAAACTAACCAGTCAGGATGCTACAAGAAATGGGTACCAAGAGTTTCATCTGCAAATTGTTTTATAGGTGGGACACCCTTCACATGCTAGGAGCAAATAGATCCTTGACAGCGGTTGCTCACGGCACATGACCGGTGATGCTTCATTATTCGTAACACTGTCGAAGAGGAATAAAGAAGGATACATCTCCTTCGACAATAATTTAAAAGGATATATAATCGGTATTGGTAATATTGGTAAAGCTCCCTATCCAGTGATTAAAGATGTTTGTCTTGTTACTGAGTTAAAACATAATCTGCTCAGCATAAGTCATTTAGCTGATCACGGTTATGGTATTAAATTCGTAAAAGACAAGTGTACTATTATTGATAGTTCAACTGGTAGTACTATATTTGAAGGTATTAGAGAAGATAATATATGTTTTCTATTTGTTGGAAGATACTAACATTTCAGGTAGATGTTTAATGGCTAAAAGCGATGAGAGTCATCTGTGGCATATAAGACTCGGTCATGCAAATATGGATACTATTTCCAGATTATCCACGAAGAAGCTAGTACGCGGTTTATCGGATATTACATTCAAGAAGGATTCGGTATGCAGTCAATGTGAAAAGAACAAAGCTACTCGATCCACTTTCAAGTCAGTAAACGTTGTATGTACTACTAGACCTCTACAATTGCTACATATGGACTTATTTGGTCCTAGCAGAGTTGCTAGCCTAGGAGGTAAGCTGTATGCTTTTGTAATTGTAGATGATTATTCTAGATACACGTGGGTATATTTTCTGACACGCAAAAACGATGCATTATCAGAATTTGTCACCTTTTGCAAGAAAGTACAGAGTGAAAAAGGTTACATGATCACTCGTATTAGAAGCGATCATGGAGACGAATTCGAGACTGCAGAGTTTGAGCAATTTTATGACACACACGGTTTTGTGCACGAATTCTCCTGCCCTAGGACTCCACAATAAAATGTAGTTGTGGAACGTAAGAACAGAACTCTATCCGAAATAGCCAGAGTAATGTTAAACCAGTTTTGTCTACCCAAGTATTTCTGGGTTGAAGCTGTTAATACAGCTTGTTTTATTCTCAATAGAGTTCTAATTCGACCCAAATCGAAGAAGACTCCATTTGAGTTATGGTTTGATAGAATTCCATCAGTTTCATATTTCAAAATCTTTGGTTGAAAATGCTTTATTCTTAATACAAAAGATAATTTGAGAAAGTTTGACGAAAAGGCCGATGAAGATATATTTTTAGGTTATACGGGCAAAAGTAAAGGATACAGAGTCTTCAACAAAAGAACCATGATCATCGAAGAGTCAATCAATGTCACCTTTGATGAACTAAATCAAACGATAATCGATGACAATGACGAAGATCTCAATGTACCCAGCAAAGCACCAGCTGATCCCTCTAGAGAAGATCCAGAAACCAGCTACCTTCGGAGTCTGCCAAAAAGATTGAAGTTCACGGCTGATCATCAAAAGGACTTGGTAATTGGTAAGATTACCAAGGGTGTAAGTACTCGTTCCTCTAATAATGATATAGCTTCTTGTGCTGCTTTTGTCTCGTAGTTTGAACCCAAAAATATTGATGAAGCATGTAGTGATAATTTTTGGATAGATGCTATGCAAGAGGAATTAAACCAATTTGAACGGAATCAAGTTTGGGAACTTGTTTCCAAGCCTATTGATCATCTGGTCATTGGCACCAGATGGGTATTCCGAAATAAACTAAACGAGAATGGTTTAGTGACTCGTAATAAGGCTCGACTCGTAGCTCAAGGATACAATCAAGAAGAAGGTATTGACTACGATGAGACTTATGCCCCAGTTGTGAGATTAGAATCCATTCGCATGTTATATGCATTTGCATGTTTTCATAATTTTAAGTTATTTCAAATGGATGTCAAAAGCGCATTTTTAAATAGTTTTATAAAAGAAGAGGTTTATGTAGCTCAACCACCCGGTTTTACTGATTTCAAATTTTCTGAATATGTTTTCAAGTTGAAAAAAGCTTTATATGGTTTGAAACAAGCCCCTCGTGCTTGGTACGATCGTCTAAGCTCTTTTCTACTTGATAACGGTTTTTTAAAGGAAAATGTTGATACTACTTTGTTTATAAAGTCTCTGAATAATAATATTATTTTGATTCAAATCTATGTAGATGATATTATCTTTGGATCTATTGATGAATCTTTTTGTCAAGAATTTTCAAAGTGTATGCAGAATGAGTTTGAGATGAGCATGATGGGAGAGCTGAAATTCTTTCTCGGACTGTAAATCAAACAAACCAACAATGGAACGTTCATAAATCAAGCTAAGTACACAAAGGATCTACTAAAGAAGTTCGACATGGAAACAGCAAAACCAGTTAGCACTCCAATGACGACTTCAACCAAGCTTGACATTGATGAACAAGGCAAATCTGTCGACATACGTAAGTATTGAGGTATGATCGGTAGCTTACTATATTTAAATGCTAGTCGACCAGACATTATGTTTAGTGTTTGCTTATGTGCATGTTTTCAAGCTAATCCTAAGGAATCACATTTGTGCGCAGTTAAGCGTATCTTTCGATACCTTAAAGGCACTTCTTCTGTCAGCTTATGGTATCCCAAAACCACGTCGTTTGACCTAACCGGTTATTTCGATGCTGATTTTGTCGGATGCAAAGTAGATAGAAAAAGCACTAGCGGCACATGTCATTTCCTAGGAAAAGCTCTAGTCTCTTGGTTTAGTAGAAAGTAAAATTCTGTTGCATTATCAACAATCGAGGCTGAGTATATCGCCGCAGGACGTTGTTGTGCACAAATTTTGTGGATGAAACAAACCTTAGAAGACTATAGATTGTATTTTACAAATATACCCATTTTCTGTGATAATACTAGTTCTATTAATTTGACTAAGAATCCAGTATGTCATTTTCGTACTAAATATATCGAGATTCGACATCATTTTCTTAGAGATCATCAACAAAATGGAGATATAGACCTTGTATACATATACACATAGAATCAATTAGCTGACATACTCACAAAACCTTTAGCGGAAGATCGTTTCAACTATTTACGTCGAGAATTAGAAATTTTAGATATTAATAATATTAATTAATTTTGTTTTATTAATTATTTATTCGATACTCATAAACTATTTTCGAGACAAGCCTAAAAAGAGTCTGTCTGTCACCACGACTACGGTCGAAGCGAAGCGGTATTTAAGAGTTCCCCGGTAAACCTCTGTTAGCTGGGACAGTACTCCTACAGCTAATCTGAGACAGATGCTGAGTAAAGAATATTAATTTGTAAAATAATATTAATTATATTATTTTGAGATTTAAAATTACTAAAGTTTGAATTAAACATTTGAAACGAATTAATAAAAAAGAATGTGGCCTCATTTGAATTTTTACATATATATAGCCAGACAACCCTAGGCGAATTCGGCCCGAGTTCGGTCCAAATTCGTCCAGAGTTCGGCTGGGTATTTATATATACTAGCACAAACCCGAGGCTTCCTTCTTCTTCATACTTCCCCATATCCTCATAACAGCAGCACCGCCCCTCCGAACCCTAGTTTCTTCTCCATCATTGTTCTTCCAATCCTTTTGGAGTTTCTCATCAAAACTTTAGATTCGTACGGAGATCATCATCCTCTACAACATATCCAATTCTTGGAAGGTATAATCCATTCTTTCCACCACTTTTCAATACTTAGGGTTTGTAGAAATTTTTGGAAGAGAATGCCTAAGTTCAATCCCTTCAAGAGGAAGAAGACCAATGCAAGTGAAGAGGCATCGTCTTCAGATCCGTATACGGATTGCCTCTTTTCTCCGGTCCAATCGGACGATGGTGCGTCGGATGAGTTTTATTTTAAAACTTTCGATCAAGCGTTATTGTGGTACACTAATTTTAATATGCGTACTATTTGCACCGGGTCGCCGATTAAGTGGACTATCTTTCCGGATTACCACCCTTACTTTGAGGCATTAGGGTTACAACATTTTGTCACCTTATAATTCTCTATTGCCACTAATGCCATTATACTATTCTACTGTAATTTTGTGTTAGACACTTTTACAGCGAGTACACGTGTCAGAGGAATTGATATCGAATTCACTGATGACACGTTAGCGGAAATCCTTGGTATCCCAAACGAAGGTGCCCCGCTAGATGACATCACTGATTTTGATATCCCCGATGGCACGACACTCGTTAGTTTCAAGAATGAACTTTGTGCGCCCGCACGCGTTCTTCCTGGAAAGTTTAAGGCTAATAACTTGAACTTGTTTAACTACGAATTATATCGCATCATCTATTCCACCTTACTTCTAAAATCCACTTCTAAAGATGATATCACTGCACTTGAGCTTTCTGCTCTTTATCATATTCTTAAGGGGATTCCTTTTTCTGCCCCTAAGACTATCATTCAGATGATGGGTAGATGTCGCGGGAGAGACCGTAACCTATCTTATGCGATGCTCATTCCTCGCATTTTTCAGAGATTTGATATTGATTTATCTACTTGTGCTGTCGACCCGGAGCCCAAGTTTCTCAAACTCTCTCGTCGCAGCATTGCATCTGTTCCTCCACCTACTGCACCTACACCTCCTGCACCTACTCCCAATGCTCCCACAACACCAGTTCCTCCTCATTCTTATCCTATGACATTTGAGGGTATCCATCAGCACTTATCATATCTGCAGTCTTTTTATGTTGAGACCTCTAGGGAATACGAGTTCCGTGATGTAACTCGGTTCCAGGTGTTTCACTTAACAAAATGCCTTGGAGGAATTAGGATTTTGAAAATAAAACGAGAAAGAGTACAAGAAGAACAACTTTTGATTCTGGAAAAGTATTGCTATGGAAGTCTGATCTGTAAATGATCACTTTGTTCCTTGGACCATATGATGATGATGAAGATCACTGCTTGAAGTAGAACAACTTGGAAGAACTAACGCAACAGAAAGGTATCGACGCACTTGGGCACTGATGGCGAGGTCGAATGCTTTCCTGCTTTGCTTCACTCTGTTCTTGGAAGAAAAGTTGAAGAAGAATGCTCTAGAGGATCAAAATCTCGAAGCTCTGATCTCTGTATTCTCTCCTGTCTCTCCGTGTGTGTTGTATGAAAAAAATGAGTCTTTTTATAGACTGGGGCTTCCGTGCGTAAAGGAGCATCAAAATATGTCTTTACGCTCAATAACCGCCAACCACGATCAGAATCATCCTCCGTATGTGCTGACATGTGTCCCATTCTTTCAGTGAGAATAGGATACACGTACACACGTTCTTCGAAATATGTGGCATGAACACCATGTAGGCACAACACGTTCTGAACTGGCCAGAACAAATAGGGCGTAAAAAGATGAGCGTAAACTAGCTCTGTCATAGGTTTCCAGCGTAAAGCGGTTGTATAACCTTGAGCGTAAAATAGCTCAAATAAACTTCACGCACATATTGTTTATAATGAGCGTAAAGACTCATGTAAAACTCCGTGCGTAAAAGAAACCATTCAATGAGCGTAAAGTAGCTCGATCTCCATAAACGACAACAATGGTCTTTGTATAAGACAAATTCTATTGAATTCTGTGGTAAATGCCATCATTGATATCTTCATGTCAAAATCTGCATTAAATGCAAGATTTGATAGCTTTTGTCCAGCGTGAAAGAGGCTGCTCTGTCTTTGGCGTAAAATTACCAGTATAGACCCAGCGTAAAACAACCAGTCTGCTTGGACATAAAGTGACTAGCCTTGTCTTAGGCGTAAAGAGATTACCCGCTGTATTAGGCGTAGAGCAGACCACTTATGATTGAGATGACTCTTTTTTGGAAGCACTTTTTACGCTCCTACAAGACCCCCTTCAAAGTTTTCAAATATCTCAAAAATTTGAAACACTTTGAACAGAAGCGTAAAAATTGAGATTTGATGAGCGCAAAACTCGGGATATGCAACCGTCACCCGCGTAAGAGCGGGGATATCCAACAGTCAGCGTGAAGTTCAAGAAGAAGAATAATGTCGGTCAATACTTAACCGTCACAATAAATTTTCCTCTTCGTAACTTTCAAATGTATCTTCATCTTCCCGAGTAAGCGGTTTTCCATGAGGAATGTGAAGAGTTATTTTAATTTGTATAAATAAGGACAAATTCCTTAATCTCGACATTCATCTTCATAGTTGATATGGCGCCAAAGAAAGAACCAACCGTAGAGGGGCTTCGGTTACCAGACTTAATCTCGAGATAGAGAATGAACGAGCGCAAAATCTTTTAGAAAGCTTTGGGCTGACCCCAGCAGTCTTCAGTCGTATTGATGGTGGTCCTTCAACTACATACGAGGGACCAGGTGACGCAGAAGCATTCCTTCGTCTGATGCGTCGCTCTGGGATTCACAATATGCGAGAGTTGGGTGCATCCCTTCGCCAACCCAATGAAAAAGAATAATAATATTCTATGTATTGCGACTTTTATCTGTAGGGATCCGTTCCCATCCTTTATAAATAAGATCCTTGATATTTAATCTTATCTATATACTTTTGGTTGACTGCTTCTGTGATTTGTTAATTCCCGAGGAACAAACCAACACGTGGCACTGTCTTGTGGTTACGAGAACTTTAAAATAGGATCTTCTCCCGAAAATAGACTTATCCCAACAGAGTCTTCAATCTCTATAAATAGTTGAGAATGTTTCATATATTCTCGTACTCATCCTCCTGAAGATAGCTTTCTGCGATGTTGTTCTTCAACAAATAAGAGATGGCAGAGCTTTCCAACGGTGTTCCTTTGCATGTCCAATCATTAGGCACAGATTCAGCCGCTATTAGAGCCAAACCATTCGACTCAAGTGGTAAGTCCGATCGTAAGCAAATGTCTGTCTTCGGATTTCTGTATTGAAGAACATCCATTTTACGAGCGTAGGGCCTTGCTGAAGCAAAATGGCGTAAAAGCCTTTGTGAAGCACCGGCGTAAAAAGAGCCTGACTAAAACAATGGCATAAGAAGCCTTGTGAAATGCTGGCGTATAAGCCTGACTGAAGCCGTGGCGTAAGAAGCCTTGTGAAGTGCTAGCGTAAAAAGCCTTGTAGAGCACTGGCGTAAAAACCTTTGCTATCTGTCTTTAATTAGCGTTCAATACGCATCTGATGACACTTCTTCTTCTTTGTCTTCTGCAGAAGCTTGGCTAAAGAGCTTTTTCAGAACTGGCATTGGTGACTTGGATGCCATGGGGAGCGTTCTTCTGACACCAACATCAGGGAGCTCATGCGCTTTTGACGCGCAAATCGGACAACTCAGAACTCTTCATGGAATAGAAGGGTCTTCCTCTGATGGTAGGAAGAGCCTTTATACATGGAGAGTTGGATGGTGGAGCCAACTCTACCTCGAGGAATCGGGTAGTAGAGTTCCTTTCACGGCCGAACTAGGAATTGTATCCCAATGCTGGATACGTTCCTATCTCCTCTGAGAGACCGCTTCCAATCCACCAATTGTATTGGCAGCACCACGCCTTCGGGCTGCCATACTCTGGGGTTCTCCTCTTTTCTGAGAGAGAAGACCAGAGTTCGATTCCTGCTGATCTGGTCGTGACTGAGACCCAGACAGTCAGGAACTGCCACCAACAACGAACCTGACGGAGAAGGTCCGACGGAGAAGATCCAAAGAAGAAGATAGATCTCTATTAGGTTATTGTTGTGGTGTAGAATGAAAATCTAAAGATTGTAATAGATTTCCATTATGATTTGTAAGAAAGTCTAAGAAAATGTAATAGACTTTCATGATGATATGAGAGTAGAAATGATAATTCTTCTATGCTCAATGATTTGTATCTATCTGGATGTAATGTGGACATGATAGATAATGAAATCTTCTCTTCTGACTTCGAGTACATAATACTATCAGAGGTAATATGGACATGACAGTGTGTGAGAACTCAAAGGAAAATTAGATTAATTTCTATGCAGAGGTCAAATGGAAAATGATAGATAAGAAAAGTAGGTAAATTCAGTATTTATCCAGAGGTTATAAAAACATGATAAATAATGAATCCCACTCTCTTTATAAATTGGTAGAAGATTTAAAATCCCTCTCTCATGAGATAAGAAGTCAGCTTAACCAAACCTTGGTAGTTGGAGGATTAAGAAGACAGATGGCATGAGCGCATATGGCGGACGAATCAACGTATTTTTCGGGAACATGAAGGACGATTCAGTTCCATCATTAAATGGATGAACCTAGAAGTATGAACGAACGGGTCTTTTCGGAAATGAAAAGTCGTTTTCAATTTCAAAGATCGGTTCATTGATAATCCTCTTCTATAAATAGGCGAGAACCCTCTGTAATCTTCTTATTCTCATTTCTACTCCTCAATTGAGAATGTCTTCTGAGGATGCGCAGCAAGAGAATGAAGTTTCCATAAAGGTTGAGGACGTCGTCGAGACACTCCCTGCTGAGCCAATAGTGACGGGTCCGACCGAAGTAGGCAACAGTTCTTCTACGCCCGAGCCTCTCCAAGACATTCTTGCTTTCTTAGTAGAGCCAGGGAAGACCCCTGAAGAAGAAGCACTGAGGATGGCCGTCTGCAAATTTTTTACGAGTTCAGGAAACGATGCCTTCTATGCATTGGCTGACTATGTATTCAATAAGGAAGGGAGTGGCCCTCGTCCTTAATCCTTTATTTTGAACAAAAATAATAAAAGAAGTTTTATTTTTGTCTTGCCCTGTCTTCTCTTTTTATACGTAGTATTTCTTGAGAAATTTACCATTGATCGGAAGCATGAGTAGATCTCCGTTGGGTTTTGACAACCGATAAGCACCATTAGAGAACACGGACTCAATCACATACGGGCCTTCCCATTTTGCTTGGAATTTCCCTTTGCTTTTGTAAGTCATCACCATTAGTCTTCGAACAGCCAACACGAGTTCACCAATTTTGAATACCCTCTCTTTGACTTTACGATTGAAAGTTCGAGATATACGGGCTTGATATAGCTCAATATGCTGTTGTGCTTGAAGACGCTTCTCATCCAATCCTTCAAGTTCTTGGAGGCGTAAACGATCATTATTCTCTGTAGTTAACTCATTAGCAATAGCAATTCGAAGAGAAGGGATCTGGATTTCCAATGGGAGGACAGCTTCACATCTATAAACCAGTGAAAAGGGAGTAAAACCAGTAGGAGTCCGGACCGTTGTTCGGTATGCCCATAAACACTCTCCAAGCTTCTCATTCCAATCTCTTTTATTAGAAGAGACAAACTTTTAGAGAAGTTTGATGATCGTTTTGTTAAAGGCTTCAGCCAAACCATTAGCAGCCGGATTGTAAGCCGTAGAAGCCAAATTTTGAATTCGATTCTTGTCACAGAACCGATAAAATGCCTGGCTGGCAAATTGTGGTCCACTGTCATGAATTATTCGTCGAGGAATCCCGAAATGATAAATGACATGATGTTTAATGAAGCTAACCACATTAGATGTCTTTACTTCAGCAAGGGGAACTGCTTTCGCCCACTTAGAGAAATAATCGGTTATAGCTAATATAAACCGATGCCCTTTGATAGAAGGAGGGTTGATTGGACCAATGATATCCATACCCCAAGCTTCAAAAGGCCAAGAGGCTGCTGTAGGATGTAGAAATTCAGAAGGTTGGTGAATAAAGTCTGCGTGAATCTGGCATGCTTTACATCTTCTGGCATAATCTACAGCATCTGCAATCATAGAGGGCCAATAATACCCCATTCTTCGAATGCGATCTTGTAACTTTGGACCCGGTTGATGAGCACCACAGACACCATCATGAGCCTCACGTAGTGTTTGTTTAGCTTCGCTTTCTGAGAGATAACGCAGCAAGAGTCCATCATATGAACGACGATACAGCTTATGTAAAGACGAATCATAATAGAATCGAAACGATCGTCTCTTAATTGACGCAGCTTCTTTAGGATCTTCAGGCAGAATTCCATGGACTGCATAATCAATGAATGGAGTTCTCCAATCTTTTTGCTGGGAACTTGCCTCTGTAACATAACTTTGTTCGATATGTAGATTACTCTTCACACAGAACAAATCTCGGTCTAGCAAAGTAATCGTATTTTGCCTTCGGATTGGGACAGCCAAGTCTGTAGCTAAGCTGGCAAGAGCATCAGCTTCCGCATTCTGAGAACGTGGCACAAATTCAATGAAGAATCCTTTAAATGAAAGGACCAACTCGATTACCACCTGATGATAAGGGATGAGATCAGGATTTCTGACTTCATAAGTCCCTCTAACTTGATTGACGATCAATTGAGAATCCCCATAAGCTTCTAGGAATTCAATATCCAATTGTTTTGCCACTTGGAGGCCAATCAACAGGGCATTATATTCCGCTACATTGTTAGAGCACGGCTCATTAAGGGAATAGGCACGGTATATGACCATTTTGTCAGGGGAAACCAAGACGATTCCTACCCCGGAGACAATATTGCCTTTAGGTCCGACTCGTGATGCTCCATCAAAATATAATTGTCATATGTCATTCTTCACAGTCATGTTGCAATCCACTACTTCGTCTGGAATGTCTTCATATAACTTCGAAGTTTCAGGTACAGGGTGAGCAGCTAAGAAATCAGCTAACGCTTGGCCCTTTACTGATTTTTGAGGCACATAGACCATGTCATAAGGAGTGAGCAGCATCGCCCAGGTAGCTAACCTGGAATTAAGAATGCTTGGTTTTCTCATCAATACCCGAATGGGATTTATTCTGGAGATGACATGTATAGTCTGTCCAGTGACATAATGCCTTGTCTTTTGGACGGCAAAAACCAAAGCTAGACATTCCTTTTCTACAGGAGTATATCTGTGTTCAGCTCCTACCATCATTCTGCTCAAATAATATATTGCTTGTTCATGACCCATATCACTTTTTTGTGCCAGAAGAGCGCCAAGTGAATGATCCAAGGCTCGAACATACAGCAAAAACGGTCTTCCTATCATCGGAGGAACCAGAACAGGTGGGTTTGTAAGATATTGTTTGATGTCATTGAAGGCTTTTTGACATGCTTCATCCCAAACGAAAGATACTCCTTTCTTTAATAGACGGGAGAACGGCTGACATCTTCCAAAAAGATTAGATATAAATCTTCTGATATAAGCAATACGGCCCTGAAAGCCACGGAGTTCTCTCAGATTTTGAGGAGGACGCATTTTAAAAATTGCTTTAACCTTATCAGGATCAACATGGATATCCTGGGAGGTAATGACAAATCCTAAAAACTTGCCGCTGGAGACCCCTAAGAAGGACTTAGTAGGGTTCATTTTCAACTGATGTTGACGCATCAATTCAAATACTGTCTTCAAGTCTTGAATATGATCATTCTTTGACCAACTTTTAACAGCAATGTCATCTACGTAGCATTCAACTATTTTTCGTAGATGTTCTTGAAAGATATTGCTCATAGCCCGTTGGTATGTAGCACCGGCGTTTTTAAGACCGAACGGCATAACGGTATAGCAGAAAACCCCAAGGGGTGTTCGAAAAGCTGTATGCTTCTCATCTTCTGGATGCATCTTGATCTGATTGTATCCTGAGAATCCGTCCATGAAAGACATACGTTCAAAACCGCATGTATTGTCTATCATGACATCAGTAATGGGAAGTGGAAATTCGTCCTTTGGATAAGCTGTATTAAGATCTCGGTAGTCTATGCAAACTCAGACTTTTTCGTTCTTCTTCATAACAGGAACAATATTGGCCACCCAATCAGGGTGTTGTTCTTCCCGAACGAAGCCGCAAGTGATCAGCTTTTTGACTTCTGCTTCGATTGCATCCATCATATCTGGTCTAAAGCGCCGTTGCTGTTGTTTTACATGCTTGACATTAGGCAAGATGTTGAGTTTATGAGTAGGAACTTGAGGATCTAACCCTGGCATATCCTCATAACTCCATACAAAGATGTCAATGTAATCTTTGATAAGTTTTATCAATTCTTCCTTTTCATCTTCAGAAAGATTCTTACTGATGAATATTGGTTTGGGCATAATTCTATTTCCAACATCGATTTGGATAACCTCATCTTCTGTAGGTGGCTGTCGCTGTTCAAAACGAAGTTCCCATTGAGTATCCATCTGTTGAGTCCAAGGATCATTGTCAAATGGCTCTGATTCATCATCGGTTTGAACCATATTGACTGAGAATATCTGTCTAGATTCATCATATGAAGAATCTATGTTGTCTTTACATCGATGACTTTGTTTATCAGAAGATAAAGTCATTTTCTCAATAATCTTGCCAGTCATATACTCGAAAAGGAAATCTTCATTGATGTCAAGGAGATGAGCAATATTTATATCATTTACAATCTGATTGCTAGGCTTCGGATTAGTCAACAGTGGACCATCATCCGACTTCTGCATAGAGTTGCCAAGATTGGCAATCAATGGTGGTTCTGGATCATTCATACCAGCAAAAGTTTCTTCCTCAGACTTAGAAGAAGAAAGTACCATATTACAGGATTTAGTCTTTCTTCTCTTAGCCTTCTTCTTGTGAGAGTTGTTACAAGGAACTTCAGAACCCAATCCAGCGGTGGAATTCTGATTTTGAATTTGTAAAGAAAGACGTATCCCTTTATCATGATTCAACCCTTCTGCCTTTTGAAAGTCATAACCCATCTTCTTCATAAGAAAGACAGATTGCTGACTATACAAATGGATAGGCAGTGAACTCTGAACAGGTGTTTCAGCACGAGAAGAGGAAGGAACCTCTGCAACTACAGGAGAACGAAGCATAGGCGTCTCTATAGTTAAGGGAGGAGCAGGATTCAGGACACGAGAAGAAATCCCTGTTAGAGCTTTTTCATAAGCAGTAAAGACTTGTTGTGCCCGGTGTAAAGGAACACTATTCATGGCTAGCCACTGCTGATGAGTAAGCTTAAGCTTGGTGGGAGGAGCTAGACTTGGAGGACAGATATTTAGTCCTTTCAGTCTATCTTCAAGAGGAAGGCCATCCCATAGATGATCCGAATCATCAGGATCTGGAATAACATGAGAAATCATGTTGCAGGTTTTGACTTTCTTGCCTTTCTTGGATTTTAAAGTTTTACCTTCATTTTCCAACTCAGGCACTAAGTCAGGATGTACCCACATGATTTCGCCTTTCTTCAATGTGAGAGGCAGCAATCCTGTATTTTCTTCCCTGGCAGGCGGGATATTCATAATCTTCATCGTCGCCTTCGAAATTGGGATAATTCCATCTGGGACTTGCTGTGGAAGAAAATCCCCAAACTGAAGAGAAACCATATTGGTTGTCACCGTATGGTCATCATTGGTTAAAGCGATGGCGCCACCATTTATCAGCTCTTGGATCTTGTTTTTCAAGACATAGCAAGCACTGGTAGGATGATTAATGTATCTATGATAGATACAATACTTGGGATTGTCAGTCAGGTTTACCTCATTGGGCCTCTTTGGCTCAGGAATCTGAAGTTTACCACTTTTCACCAGACATTGAAATATCCCTGGGATATCACTTTCGTCGAAGGAGTATTCTTCCTTTGGCCTAGAAGATTCCCGGTTACTCGGCGTTGTTTTTTTCTTGGAAAGATTAACCATAAGAGTATCCTTTCCCTTCACATTACGATTGTCAGGATTGTTGCCAGGACTATTTTTCTTCCCTTTGCCTTCTGAAGCAAAAATCATCCCGTGGTCTCGAGCCAACCTACCATTGGCCTCGGCAGAAACTGCTGCTATGATGAACGAAGCCCAATCTGTGAATTGGAAACCTGTGAAGACAGCGATAGATGGTCGCAGATTCATCTTGCATGTGTCATTCAATGCTGAATCTGGCATACCAGGAGGCATCTTTAGAGTAGCCTGTCGAAAACGTTCGATGAACGTCCGAGTATCTTCTTTCTCTATTTGTTTTATTTCTATTAAGGAGGACATGTTCATGTCCATATCTCCTTCATAGAAACGGGAGAGGAACATTGCTTTGAATTCGTCAAAAGACGAAATAGAGTTGTCGGGTAAGCTACGATACCAGTCGTAAGCTGAACCCGTCAGGCACCCGATGAACACTCGGGTGAGAAGAGCATCATTTTTCTGCAAGTATACAGTCATAATATCAAAGTAATTGATATATTGACTGGAAGATGCTTTTCTATCGAACAACACCATGGATTGTGGCTTAAACTTTGGTGGAAATGGTACATCATTCCAATAAGGAGGATAGGGTTGCTTAATCCCTAAACTCTGAAGCTGATCTTTGTACCTCAAAACTTCAAATTGTGCTTTAAGTTCACGTACTGCTTGAATGGCTACACTGGTTTGAGAAAGCATATTTGACTGAGTAGTCGTTGGATGTACCATGACCCCCACTGGAGGTGGTACATCTTCTGGAATGATGGGATCTGGAGATGCAAAATTCTGATTAACAGCAGGTTCTTGAATGTTCAAAGGTATTTCAGCCCCTTGACTATCTTGAGTTTATGCTGCTACTGGTGGCGGTGTTACTACCGTCGGTTGAGCAGTTTGCTGATTCAAAATTATCTGATGCATATTCTGCACCATGTTAAGCATATCCTTCAGTGATTGTTCGACGGCAGTGAGACGTTGTTCTGTATTAGCAGATGACGTCTCTGGTTCATCTCCAACAGCATAGGATTCAACCTCCCTTAAAGATACAGAAGGATTTGTATAGAAGTATGAATCTATACTATCGGTGTCAGACTCAAAAGATTGAGTACCCCCAGCTTCTGAGTCAGAAGTCTGCAATAGTCTTTGCCTTCTTGACCGAATGTTCTGATATACTCCCTCAAAGGAATCAAGAAGCCTGTTGAACTGTTGTTGACTTGGAGTTTGGGACGTATTCCGTCTTGGATGTCATCCTCTGTTAGTATGAGATGCCATGTTGACTGATGCGTATGGCAACTCATGTTCTTGATCTTCAGCTTGAAATGGAGGTGCATTAAGACTTAACCGATCAAAAACTGATCGTCTTGAAGCTGGACAACAACAGTTGATCACAACCTGGTAGTATTCACAATGATGTTTTTCTTGGGGGAATATCACCGGAGTGGATGTAGTATTCTTCTTTATTACGTTCGGGGTAGAAAAACGTCTAGTCCCTTGTGTATAAAGAAGATTACTGGTTGCATTCGCAGAACCAAACTGTACGTTCTTACGCGTTTGGAGCTGTGTACGTAAATCATGAGATTTAGCACGCAAGACTCCATTTTCTTGGCGCGTAATTTGTAAATTTGGTACTTTGCGCAAAGCAATATGAGAAGATTGTTGGTGTAGAACAGAAGTTTTACCAACAATGTTTTTGTGCTGCACACGTTTAGATACATCCACATTTGATATATGGGTATCATTGTGAATTTCATCTACACTGTCACAGACAGGAGATTTATCTTTACGCATGGAATGTAAAAACTTATTATCTGCCACGTTATCAACGGGAGATTTTGTTTTACGCGAGGAGCGTAACTTATTTGGGCCTGCCACATCACAGACGAGAGACTGATTCTTACACTCAGAAGCACAAACTTTAGAATCTGCCACGTTACCAACGGGAGATTCATTCTTATGAGTTGAGCGTGAATTTTGGTTCTTACCCACTGAGCGCAAAACTTGATTTTTACGCAGTGGGCGTGAAACCTGGTTATCTTCACCGTTATGAACGGGAGATAAATCGTCACACTTCGAGTGCAACTCTGAAGTAAGGACTGCCTTGTTACCAACAGGAGCCCCTACGACAGGAGTGGAAAGAATTCCCTTATCACCAGAAGCAGCAGAGAGATCAGAAATCACTTTGGATTTGGGAATCCAAACTTTTCGTGCTTTGCGAGACTTTTGAGCATTGGAGTGGTGAGAACCACCCCCAGTTCGGAGCATTTCTTCATAAGCAGTCTGGTCGAAGTGCACAACCTGAGTCTTCTTGGTCGATCCGACCGAAACATCATCATATTGAGCAATCACCTCCTCGTCAGAGGAGAAGATCGTCCCCAGTAGAGTCGCCATTTTTGTTTCACTTAACAAAATACCTCGGAGGAATTAGGATTTTGAAAATAAAACGAGAAAGAGTACAAGAAGTACAACTTTTGATTCTGGGAAAGTATTGCTATGGAAGTCTGATCTGTAAATGATCACTTTGTTCCTTGGACCATATGATGATAATGAAGATCACTGCTTGAAGTAGAACAACTTGGAAGAACTAACGCAACAGAAAGGTATCGACGCACTTGGGCACTGATGGCGAGGCCGAATGCTTTCCTGCTTTGCTTCACTCTGTTCTTGGAAGAAAAGTTGAAGAAGAATGCTCTAGAGGATCAAAATCTTGAAGCTCTGATCTCTGTATTCTCTCCTGTCTCTCCGTGTGTGTTGTATGAGAAAAATGAGTCTTTTTATAGACTGGGGCTTCCGTGCGTAAAGGAGCATCAAAATATGTCTTTACGCTCAATAACCGCCAACTACGATCAGAATCATCCTCCGTATGTGCTGACATGTGTCCCATCATTTCAGTGAGAATAGGATACACGTACACACGTTCTTCGAAATATGTGGCATGAAGACCACGTAGGCACACCACGTTCTGAACTGGCCAGAATAAATAGGGCGTAAAAAGATGAGCGTAAACTAGCTCTGTCATAGGTTTCCAGCATAAAGCGGTTGTATAACCTTGAGCGTAAAATAGCTCAAATAAACTTCACGCACACATTGTTTATAATGAGCGTAAAGACTCATGTAAAACTCCGTGCGTAAAAGAAACCATTCAATGAGCGTAAAGTAGCTCGATCTCCATAAACGACAACAATGGTCTTTGTTTAAGACAAATTCCATTAAATTCTGTGGTAAATGCCATCATTGATATCTTCATGTCAAAATCTGCATTAAATGCAAGATTTGATAGCTTTTGTCCAGCGTGAAAGAGGCTGCTCTGTCTTTGGCGTAAAATCACCAGTATAGACCCAGCGTAAAACAACCAGTCTGCTTGGACGTAAAGTGACTAGCCTTGTCTTGGGCGTAAAGAGATTACCCGCTGTATTAGGCGTAGAGCAGACCATTTATGAATGAGATGACTCTTTTTTGGAAGCACTTTTTACGCTCCTACACCAGGCGATTGCCAACTCCTTCGCCGATCTGAGGTTTGCACAGACGGGTCATTCTGCTAGCTCTCTGCCTCGAGACCCTTCTGTTTCTGGCTACCGTATTGTCGACGAGGCGGAACACTCTCTGTTCCAGCCAGGGAACGCATATGATTGGTGTCGTACTGCTCGTGCCCCTCCTCGAGACTATGTCGGTGAGTTTTACGCTGGTGCCACTCCTCGCACTTCTGAGGCTGGTACTTCTAGAGTTGGTCCTTCTGAACATGCTGTAGCTGCAAATGATGATGATGATGATGAGTTTTGAGATGTTAGATTATTGAGACTGTTACTTTTTGTCTTATGTTTACTTGGAAATGCTCCGACATTCTAAGATTATATCAATACTCTTTTATTTAGCACTTTTTCTATTATGTGACTATTCATGGACATGGTTTTTGATTATGCCTCAGTTTTGGCATGTTAGTCTATTTCAGCACTTTATTTGTTCAAGTTTAATAGCAGCACTATCTATTTTTTGTTGCTTCATTCTTTATTAACTACCTGTGACAAATACATGCCTGTGTTGTTTTTCTATAGTCTATCTGTTCTCTTACTGTTTCTACTATGCCTGTCATGATTATTTATTTTTCTTGTATTTCTTCACTGTTTGTTACTACTTATGCATTGATTACGGGAGAGCTTTCTCTTTTGCAATTATTTTGCTAAATGACAACGGGGGAGAAATAAGGATCTAACATTTTTGTGAATACAGGTTATGAACAATTTCTTTTGATTACTATTTTGAATTGATTCCAAGTTTAGATGTTATATCGGCATGGTTTGTCAATTATCAAAATGGGGAAGATTGTTGGCCCATTGGTCATGGTCAAACCTGATTTTAATAATTGACCAAACTCTGTCTGGATATAAATACAAGTCAACTCAGATGTTTACCTACGACGTTTTGGACACTGCTCAACAATGGTTATCAACAATGTTCAAGACTGAAGCCGTTTGCCATTCAGAATGTACTTCCTATTATGAAATGTAATTTTTCATTTTATTGAGGCTAGGAATACATTGTACACCGAGTCGTACTGGCAAATAGGCTATTCGAAAACGTTTTTCAAAACCATCCTATTCTTTTACAAATGACCTACATTTTTGAAAAATATTCTTTTTTTTACAAACAGCTTCTGAAGGATTTTTCAAAAAGCCAAAATTTATTTTCTCCAAAAATGAACTGGCAGAACCCCAGGAGAACTCGGGCCGAGTTCGGCCAGAGTTTGGCCAGAGTTCGGCTATTTGGAACGTTAGTGAACGTTGGATTTTTTAACTTGGTCATCCTTCAGTTACAGTTTGTTACAAAGTGTTCTGTCCGAATTCTGCCAGAGTTCTGTCTTTAGAAAAGCTATAAATAGAGAAGTATTTCGATCATTTCAGATCACCAATTCACTTTCAATCTCTTCTCTTCTTAAGCTTACATTCTTTCAAAGAGTTCTAAAAGCTTTTATTTTCAAATCCCAAGCCAGTTACAATCCTCTAGTCGATTTTCCAATACGGTACGGTCTAGAAGTTTCAAGAGCGATTGTAATCAGAGGCTTGATAGAAGATTCAACTCTTCACAATTGAAGTTGGACGAGTTCTTCGTATCAAAGCTCGTGTCTGTAGAAGTTGCAAGGACTTCGTATGAAAACTTGCAGGATTTTCCAATAGTGGATTCAACTGGAAGCTAGAGTTCTTCCGACTATACTAGTCCTCACAAGAGGGAAACCAGTATAAATCTCAGTGTTTACGTTTGCCTTCTGATCACTTTTAAATTATGTCATTTACTTTTTGTGATTATTATTTTATCTGTGATATAACTGCTAACAAGTTTTTAATTAGCAATATTCCGCTGCCTACTCTATTCACCCCCCTCTAGAGTATTCTGCTTTACGAATTCGTTCCAACAGAAAGGACCTTCCCATTTAGGCTGGAATTTCTCTTTTGTTTTGTGCGTCATGACCATCAGTCTTCTTACTGCTAGGACCAGATCACCGACTTAGAAGATCATTTTCTCCATTTTTTATTGAAGGCTCTGGAAAGACGTGTTTGGTATAGCTTAATGTGCTGCTAAGCTAACAAGCATTTTTCGTCTAGCACTTCGAGCTCTTGGAGTCGCAGATGGTAGATCTCTTCAGTAGTCAGCTCACTGGCTAGGGCTACCCGAAGAGAAGGAATCTGGATTTCTAGGAGAAGAACTGCTTCGCTCCCATAAACCAGAGAGAATGGCGTACTGCCTGTTGGAGTCCGGACCATTGTACGATAGGCCCATAATCATTCACCGAGCTTCTTGTTCCAATCGTGCTTATTTGAAGACACGAACTTCTTGATATGTTTTATGATAGTTTTGCTGAAGGCTTATGCTAGCCCGTTAGCCGCTGGATTATAGGCAGTAGAGGCTACGTTCTGGATTTGATTCTTATCACAGAACAACTACCCGAAGAGAAGAAATCTGGATTTCTAGTGGAAGAACTGATTCGCTCCCATAAACCAGAGAGAATGGCATACTGCCTGTTGGAGTCCGGACCATTGTGCGATAGGCCCATAGACATTCATCGAGCTTCTCGTTTCAATCGTACTTATTTGAAGACACGAACTTCTTGAGAAGTTTTATGATCGTTTTGTTGAAGGCTTCTGCTAGCCCATTAGCCGCTGGATTGTAGGTAGTAGAGGCTACATTCTGGATTCGATTCTTATCGCAGAACCGATAGAATGCATGGCTTGCAAACTGTGGACCATTATCATGGATGATCCTGCGAGGTAGGCCGAAGCGGTAGATGACATATTGTTTGATGAAACTGATCACGTTTGACATCTTCACTTCGGTGAGCAGTATAGCTTTCGCCCATTTGGAGAAGTAATCAGTTATAGCTAGGATGAACTGATCTCCTTTGGAGGATGGCGGGCTGATTGGTCCTATGACATCCATACCCCAAGCTTCAAATGGCCAAGATGCTGCCGTTGGGTGTAGAAACTCCGAAGGTTGATAAATGAAGTCGGCATGGAACTGGCAAGCTCTACAGTTCTTTGCATACTCAACAGCATCCGCTATCATTGTGGGCCAGTAATAATCCATTCGTTTGAGGCAATCTTGTAATTTGGGACCTGGTTGATGTGCACCACAAACTCCATCGTGGGCCTCCCGAAGTGCATGCTTGGCTTCTGTGTCTGATAAGCATCGTAATAGTAGTCCATCGTAAGAGCATCGGTACAGCATCTTGGTAGCTGTGTCATAGTAAAATCTGAAGGATCGCCTTTGGATGGATACTGCTTCCTTCGTGGCCACATGAAGGATTCCATAGACAGCATAGTCTATGAAGGAAAATCTCCTGTCTTTAGCATCGACGTTTGTTTTCGCTGCATAACTGTGATGAATATACAAGGCATCTTGCACACAGAATAGTTCTCGACCAGACACTGTGATCAACTGCTATGTAAGGAACGGTCAAGGAAGCAGCGAGACCGGCTAGAGCATCTGCTTCTATATTCTGTAGTCGAGGCACGTGCTCGTGGAAGAATCCAGCGAAAGTAGATGCTAGCTCGATTGTTGCTCTGTGGTAGGGGATGAGATCTTCGTGGCAAACTTCATAATCCCCTCGGACCTGACTAACTATTAGCTTGGAATCGCCGTAAGCCTCTAGATAGTCAACTCCCAGTTGCTTCGCCAGTTGCAGGCCGATTAATAGGGCATTATATTCGGCCACATTGTTGGTGCATGTTTCCATGAGAGAATATGCATGGTGTATAACCAGATGATCATGTGACACGAGCATGACACCTACTCCAGCCACGATATTCCCTTTGGGTCCTGTTCTTGATGCACCATCAAAGAACATTCGCCAAATAGGGATTTCTTCAGTTGCAGTGTTAGACTCCACCACATCGTCGGAGATTTCGTCGTAGAGTTTTGACGACTCTGGCACCGGATGAGCTGCTAGAAAATCAGCTAATGCCTGGGCCTTTTACTGCCTTCTGAGAAACAAAGATCATATCGTATGGAGTCAACAATATTGTCCATGTAGCTAAACGGGAATTGAAAGAGCCCGATTTAGTCATGAGTATTCTGAGAGGGTTAACTTTAGATATAATATGGATAGTCTGCCCAGACACGTAGTGGCGTGTCTTCTGTATGGAAAATACTAGTGCAAGGCATTCCTTCTCCACCGGCGTGTATCTGTGCTCGGCACTCACCATTGTGCGGCTTAGGTAGTAGATTGCCTGTTCATGGCCGCCTTTATTTTTCTGAGCTAAGAGGGCACCAAATGAATGATCCATAGCACGGACATATAGTAAGAAGGGCTTCCCCATTATTGGAGCTACCAATACTGGAGGGCTTGTAAGATACGCCTTGATGTCGTCGAATGCGCTTTAACATTGTTTTGTCTAAACGAAAGATATGCCTTTCATCATGAGCTGAGTGAATGGTTGATACCTTCTAGAGACGTTCGAAATGAATCGTCTGATGTAGGCTAGCCTTCCTTGTAGTCCGCGTAGCTCTTTGAGGTTTCTTGGAGGATGCATGTCGAGAATAGCCTTCACTTTCTCCGGGTCCAGATGTATACCCTTTGAAGTGATGACGAAACCAAGGAACTTGTCGCTGGAGACTTCCAGAAAAGGCTTGGTTGGATTCATCTTGAGTTGGTGTGCACACATTAGTTCGAACACCATTCTTAAGTCTTGGAGGTGGTTGCCCTTGAGACGACTTTTGACTGCAATATCATCTACGTAGCACTCTACGGTTTTGTGCAAATAATTATAAAAAATTGTGTTCATGGCTCGCTGGTATGTTGCCCCTACATTCTTCAATCCGAAGGGCATCACCGTATAGCAGTATACCCCCAATGGTGTTTAAAAAGATGTGTTCTTCTCATCGTCGGGGAACACTTGATCTAGTTGTAGCTTGAGAACCCATCCATGAAGGACATCCGCTCGAAGCCGCAAGTGTTGTCGATCATTACGTCAGTGATCGGTATAGGGAACTCGTCTTTCGGGCACGCAGAGTTCAAATCATGGTAGTCGATATAGACTCGAACTTTATCGTTCTTTTTCATGACTGAAACGATGTTGGCAACCCAGTCTGGGTGTTGTTCCTCGTAAATGAATCCACTGGCAATGAGCTTCTTGACTTTATTCTCGATGGCTTCCATGACGTCTAGACGGAATCGTTGTTGTTGCTGTTTCACTGGCTTAACTTTAGACGAAATGTTCAGGCGATGCATAGGGACTTTAGGGTCCAAGCCTGGCATGTCTTTATAGCTCCATGCGAAGACGTCGATGTATTCTCTTATAAGATGTATAAGAGATTGGCGTTTATCGCCAGATAGGTTTTTGCTGATGAAGATTGGTTTGAAGGATGCTTTATCTCCTAGATTGACTTGGATGACTTCCTCTTCGGTAGGTGGTTTCCATTGTTCGAAGCGTAGCTCCCACCTGTTGTCCATCTTTTGAGCCCATTGTTCGAGTTCGATTAATTGGACATCGTCTGTAATTTGGTCGATGGAAACCATGTTGACGGACAGAGTTGCTTTGAACATGTCGCCGATGATAGAGTCTGAGTCCCAGAGGGAGGAATCAGAAGAATGAGAAAAATGATCTGCTTCATCATCTGATCTTTCAGGAGTTGTTAGAGAGAGACATAGCCCAAACCAATACCGCTTCGTTGATAGTAGTTCTCAGGTTTGCCAGAGGGAGCAAGTAGAGTCTGGAATGAACTTTCTCTCGCCAATTATACGACCGAAGATGATTAGCTCTTCATCTTTCTTTCTGGCTGGAACAATAAAGTAGAGGATATCTTCAGGGTAAACCTTTTCCCGTAAGTGAGGTGTTGTGACCGACATACAGAGGTGTAGTCCTATGCCGTTCTCTAGAGCGTATATCGTATCTATATAGTGGTTTACAGATTGATAGACATCGGAGTAATTCAAAGATAAACCTTTACTAAAAAAATATACAAGTTCTTCTTCAGGGATAACATCATCCGCTGAAGGTACATTATTATGAGCATTGATATACTCATTGAGAGGATCATCATCTGGAAGAGGAGCCACAGTCTTGGTCGAGTTCACTACGTAGGGTAATTCTTCAGGATTGGGGGGATGGGCGTCAGTAGGTTCCTCCCGAGGTGTCTTATTGAGAGTGATGGTCAGTGGCTTGACCTTGTCAGGGTTAATCTTTTTCATCAGATTGTGAGAGGCTTCAGAGTATATTTTGGAGTAGAATGTCCTTTGACTCGGATAATCAGGGGACCATTGGAGGATGGACTTGCTTCAGCTTTATTGTCAGCTTCATTGCCGTCATCCTTGGGGGGTTGAGATTGGTAAAGTACCTAATCTCCATAGTAAGCTTCGATTCCCTTGAAAGGATCGACATCGGCAAACTCCGTCTTCATGACACCATCGCTGTTGACGTACTTGAAGCACTGGTGAAGTGTGGAAGGAACAATCATGTTCTCGTGTATTCATGGACGTCCCAACAAGACGTTGTAGGATACATTGGCATTGATCACATAGCAGGAAACCTCCGTTCGAAGATCACCATCTGGCATTTGAGACGGATCTTGCCCAGCGGATGGCTTCGACCAGCATTGAAATCCATGATAGTTGTGTTGGTTGCGGATAGCTTGTGCAGAAGGATTCCCAGAATTTGAAGCAAATTTCTAGGAATGATGCTGAGAAAGGATCCTGGATCGATGTGCATGCGGTCCACCTTGATCGCCCCGATATACCCTGTATAGTATAGGGGTCTATTATGACGATTATTTTTGAGTAGCATGTCCTTCTATGAGAAGGTGTTGTTGGGCACCACTTCCATAGTACTGTGGCAATGGGGACAGAAGACAGGATCTTCAGCGACGGCTTTGACTTCAGCGAGGTAAGAGTCGACGTGTAGTAATGCCTTACTTAAGGCCTTCCGCATTTCTTTAGAGAGTCACAATAGATCGAACAGAGACAACCTGGCAGGTGTATTGGCTAGCTGAGCCAGTATATCAAAATTGTTGGGCCGATCCATGCCTTCAGGAGCTGGCGCCTTTAGAGATTTGTCAAACCGCATCTCCTTCTGCTTGGATTTGTCTATGGTTTGAGGCTTGGACGGGCCGGCTTCTGAGCTTATGGGGACAGCAGGAGCTTGAGGAGGTACTACTTCTTCTTGTTCGGGATCGTACGTCCGAAGATAAGTCTTCCTCGATCGCGTCTCGCTAGATAGAACCTCGTAGATGGGGGAGGATAACATATGGCATGGCTTAAATTTCTTGCCTCTTCTTGCTTTGGGAGGTGCTACCCCCTGCGTTACTTCTTGGACAAGGTCCGGGTGGACCCACATGATCTCTCCACGTTCAGTTGTGAGTGGGACCAAGGTCGAGTTGCGTGCTGGTGGTAGCTTGACGACTTCCATCATCGTCTTGGGGATCGGGACCACGCCGTTTGGGACTTCTTTAGGAGGAAAGTTGCCAAACTGAAGAGAGATCATGTCAGCAGATACGACCTTGTCTTCAGCTTCGAGGTTGATCACTTGGCTGTCGATAAGCTGTTGTATCTTCTTCTTCAGGACGATGCAGTCCTTGGTGGAGTGATGCACGTACTGATGATAGAGACAGTACTTGGGATCATTGAGTTGGCTCGCCTCTGCAGGACGTCGTGGTGGAGGCAATGTTAGCTTATTACCTTTCGTCAATGTATGGAAGATGGTAATGATATCGCCTTCATCGAAGGAGGTCTCCTTAGGCTTGTCGGAGGCACCCTGAGAATTGGAAGCTCCTTTGGATGTGTCGACTTTCATGACTTCTTTTCCTTTCCCCCACGAACAGGGATAGTTTGAGGATGCTTGCCCTTGTCTTCGGATTTGGGTGTCTTCAACCCCAGTAGTTTAAACTTAGGAATGTCATTTTCAGCAGCATCAGCGGCCACAATAAAAGCGGGCCATGTATCATACTTATGTATACCTAGACAAAATTTTATTATAGGAAGGAAGTTATGTCGACAAGTATCCATAAGTTATGAGTCTGGTATACCGAAGGGCATCTTCAGTGCTAGCCGCCTGAAGCGTTCGATGAAGGCGATGACAGACTCAGTCCTCCATTACTTGGTCTCGATGAGGGTGGACATACTAACATGCATGCCGCTCTCGTAAAACCTGTTGAGGAACAACCTCTCCAAGTCTTTGAATGAATTGATACACCCGTCAGGCAGACTGCAGAACCATTCGAAGGCTACCCCCTGCAAGGTACTAATAAACAACTTCGACAGGAATGGATCGTCTCTAGGTAAGTACAGAGTCTGCGTATTGAAGTACGTCATGTGCTGACGAGGAGAAGTCAAACCGTCAAATGAGTTCAGCATCAGCGGCGTGTAGTTAGGAGGGCAAGTAGCATTCTCCCATTCAGGAGGATACGATTGAGATATTCCCATCTTCTGAAGCTCATCTTTGTGTGAGATGGTGTCGAGACGAGCGACCAAGGAATCAATTGCATCCTGTTGATTGAGCAGGTGTTAGAAAACAGCTGTTGAACGGTTGTCAGACGTTATTGGCGAAGGACCACCCCGATATTTGCATGATTTGGAGGAGGCGCAACGGAATGATACTCTTTTTGTAGTGAAGGAGGGTTGTTGCTGTGAGCCGAACTAACGTGGGCCGGGACGTTTTGTTGAGGTGGAGGAACAGCCCCAACAGCTTGAACTGCCGTAATACTGGTAAGCATATCAGTGATCTTGGCGAATGCTGTTTGGAGACCCTCTAGCCGTTTGCTAGTCTGATCACTGGCTTCTTCAGATCTTTCTCCGTCCGCCATGTATGTAGATAGCATGCGAGGATGAACAGAGGAAGCAGTACAACTGGTACTGATACTGTCTGTCTCCGAGTGGATAAGTCCTTCATCTTCAGATAGAGGAGGTAGATAGTCGCCATCGAATTCGGAGGGATCGTCATCCTCTGGAAGGCTACCCCCAGTGTGTGGGTTATCTGCTTCAGATTCTGAGGTAATACTACCCCCGACTTAGAAATCTTCGTCGTCCATACGGAATCTTGCCTTTGATTGAGTGCCCATATAGACTCCTTCGGATGTGACAGCCTGTTGGCCATCTGTTGGTAGACTTCTCCTTCTTCTTCTCGCGGAGCTAAGATAGAAAGTTGGGTTCGTAGTCCACCATCTTTGATTGGGGCTTCCGTAAGGGGGACCCCATGAAGCCATGTTGGATGAAACACATAGTGGCTTCTCGTCGTCAGAGAAGTGTAGCCGTCGAAACACGGACTTTCTCTGAGGCACTCTTGTTGCTTTGGAGCAACAACAGTTGATAACAATACTAGTGAACTGAAGCGCACTATGAATTGTTATGTTTTCCTTCGCTTTACGCTTATGATTTATCATGTCGCACAAGTCAGTTGGAAGGGAGTTTTCCCTTACAACCCATATTGCATGCATCGTCGAGCTTTGCATGCGGGTTCGTAAGGAGAGTAGGCACATACAGACTTAGTTCATGTGCAGGGGCACCCCCCACGCCTAAGTTCTGTGATGTCCTTGAAGACAGCCCCGTGCTATACGCATTGGGGCCTGTCATTTTGTTGTGGACGCATTGGCCTTGGAGACTGGCCTTGGGCGCATGCTCCTTGACAGCATGTCTGAGCCTCCTTGATGTGGGCTCATAGTATGGATCCAGAGAGCCTGGACGCATAGCCTTGGGTGCATGGCTTTGGATGCCCAGCCTGCTGAAGACAGAAGTGTTCTGGTTGGGGCTATGTGTAGTGCCCCGTCCCGTAAAGTCAATCGGAGGAATCGAAATGCCGACGGCGTTCAGACATAGCCTTGCAACGGCTGCTCGAAGGCTCGCTCGGTCGAGGCGACTCCTCGCTCAGGTGGGGTAGTTTCGGTGAACTTGCCTCATCTTAGCCTTCACTTAATAACTTGCATATTTTTAATTTGCACACGTAGGCTAATATAAAAGCTACGAACGCACATAGCTAAGGGAATAATCCCGACGGGTCAAAATGTCTTAGAACATGGAAAATGGTCCCACGGTCTGCTTAGAAGTCATCTCAGCGTGCTTTCAAATGACACTCGATCCTTTGTCCCGTGGCTTGGGAGAAGGAAGTTGGCCTAAGTTACAAAGTTGTCCCGACACTCGAATCAGCCTAAGTCATAGGCGTCGCCTGCGTGAATGCTTGATAAAGCATGTACGGTCCCGTCGTTTTGCCCCAATGTTTGAATTGGCCTAAGTCATAGGTGTCGCCCGCATGAATGCTTAATAAAGCATGCACGGTCCCGTCGTCCAATGCTTGGCATAGCCTTCGTATGTCCCGTGAGTTAAGTCATCTTGTACGACTTTTGGCTTAAGTCTAGGCACCATAGAACTTGGTTGTTCAAGTCGAACATGTGCACGGCACGTTCCCTCGATGCGAAGCTTGGCATAGCCTTTGCTCGTTAAGTCGTTGCGCAAATAAGTTAGGCAAAGTTATGCCGGTCGACCTAAGTTATTTCTAGTACCATCCTGCTCTATCTGCGGTTGTCAAGTCGCGTAGTCCTTCGAGAACATGGCTCGTCATATAAAGTATATGACTTGAATGGTAGCGTCGCCTAGAGAACAAGGTCCGTCTAAGGCATGAGCCACGGTCATTTAGTAAAAAGCATGGCACGGACAAAGAAAGTCCACGCGACTGGTTGTCGCCGAGATCAGTCCTGCTACTTGGGAGTCTCGCTATGTTTCGAAAAGAGACACACGAGATCGGTCCCGCTACTTGGGAGTCTCGTTAAGTCTCGATAAGTCCCACACACGAGATCGGTCCCGCTACTTGGGAGTCTCGCTATGTCTCGAAAGGAAACACACGAGATCGGTCCCGCTACTTGGGAGTCTCGATAGAAAGATGGAAAGCATTGTTATGAATAAGGAAGGACTGGATATATCGAGTTGAGTCTTGCATGGTCATTGGACAACTTGTCGACAAGGTGTAGTCTTCTCGAATGATCGCCAGGGCACCGGGATCATGTCGGCCCGGGAGAAGCGAGGCGGCTCACGGTAGGATGTTGGATAACCGCATGGAAATACTTGGCACTTTCGGGGCTAGCTACCCACGGAGGGACGGGCCGATATCTCGAGCCGAGTCTAAGATAGCTTGACATTGCTAGTGACCACTCATATAGATGGGTCGACAGAATAGCGGCAAAAGTGCGTGTATGCCTTTGGATTGGTTCTAGAACTTGAATGCAGGTCTAGTCGGTAACATAATGTCTGGGCCTGAGATTGGGCTGTAACATAGGCACCGTGCTTGGCACGATACTTGGCGTCGGGTTGTCCATGAAGTTAACACTATATTTCATAAGTCTTGTCTAAGTTAGCAAATGAGTCAAACAGGAAGGCCGCAAGGCGGTAGCTTGATAAGTCTTGATAAGTTGTGAGGTGCAACCTCAATCTTGAAGCACGAACAAGTCTAAGCAAGGTATTAAGGCACAAATCAAGTCTAGCGGCATGACCAGCATGAGTCGTCCCCTTGCCGTCTTTGGCACTTGAATCTTTGGCACGAGAATTGGTCTAGAGGCACTTGAGTTAAGTGAAAGTCTTAGCACGGCCAAGTTCGCATAAGTTGCTTCTCGGCGAAGCACTATCTCGAGAATTTTGAAGTCACTAATATAGTATGGCACGACCTTGCCGTCCCGAGTTGAAGTTCGGTCAAGTACATAAGAGATGAGGCACTGCCTCGATAGAAATACATGTTGGCACGATAGCACGACTATGTTGTCGCATAACGAGTTGGTTAGACGTCAAGTCTTAAAATTGATCCTAAGGTAAGACTAGAAAGACAATCGAAAGGATTTAAGCTGCACAAAGTAAATGAACGTATCGGTTTTGTATGGGTGGGCGAAGAGCTCACTCCACCAGTACAGTTGAGTACTGACACCCATATAGTCTTCATGTGCAGGCACAGGTAGAAGCTCGTGGCACAGAGCTCGCTTGGATGCGTTGAGGCACGGAGTTCCTTGGCGAGTCTAAGTATACGGCTGCATGAACTCAGGACTTATACGGGACATAATGTATGGACATCGCCTTCCGAAGCTCCCGCTGGCTCAAGCATTGTATCGAGAGATGAGAGAGAGCAGAGTGACTTGTAAAATGAGAGAAACGTGAGCTTGAGAGACTTGTAATCATTGCCTTGCGCCTATTGTAATCTGATTGTTCAATATCAATAAAGAGTTCTTTTGAATAACTTGTGTTTTGATTCTAAATTTCTGCTGTATGTTCAATATTTCCACTTGGGACTTCTGTGCTACGACCCCGTCGCCGCCGCTGTAATCAGCCGTTATGAAACTGCCTTACACGAGCGCAATCTAGGCTCGTGCGGCATTACGCCTTAGCAAGAACGATCGCTCCTACGGGAGCGGGGCATGACATAATGGTATCAAAGCACGACTTTACGTCCTTGGACTTCAAGTCGAATTTCTCAGTTTTGAAAGCTCGTCGTCGATGAAGAAGTGTGCGCTCTCTCTCAAATATCCCTCGGCATGTCCATACAATAAGTCTAAATACTTTCAAAAGCTCGTACAAGCGTTCAATCGAACTCATCGATAGGCCATCGTCGAACGCATCGGTGGGCCTTTGTGCCGAACGGTGTCAAATTTGTCTTGATAGAAAACCTGTGTTAAAGTTAGCAAGTCACGTGCATGCCCAACTAGTCCTACGTCGACATTAGCAAGTGTACGTGCAAACTTGGAGTATAGTCCGTACGGGATGGCTATGCACACGGCCTTTTGGCTAAGTTGTGCCACGTGTCGTGCACCTCGACTTTTTGGTGCAAACGAATCGCGAGCGATATTGAGTACCGCTCGACCGGAAACGAGACTACACTTAGAGTGTCTATCGATAGAGGTGATATCGGGCTAATTCTTAGGCGTACACGAAAGATCGGATTTGGATTTTGAAGATTAGCGCGAACAACATAGTACGTCAAGGCAACGTGAGCGATTACGCTAGAGATTCGTCGAACGAATCTGAAAGATGTATTAGCGAGTGATGCAAACGTGATTTGAACTAGATCGGATGGCTCGAATCCCGAGTGGTGTATGGTTTGTCTAAGCAATCATTCGAGCAAAAATGGAGGATTACGAGTAACAACGAGTATGTCGGCGAGGTGATGCGATCGCGCAAAGCCTTAGAACGCGTCATGCTTAGTTGGTTGTGACTTTGAATGTCCCGAACGATATGTCGTTCGGACAACTTGTGAATGGGCAACGTGAGTAGAAAATGATTCAGATGATGAATAAAAGTGAATGTCTTGATCGAGGAAACCTAGAGGATCGTGCTTGTGATTTCGGATTTGATCGATTGGAATTATGGTATATCCAAATCGGACAATAGCATCAGTTGCATGACTCGGAATTCGTTGCAAAGGAAGATCGTCAGGTTATGTACATCATCAATGGTATTGAGGCATATCAAAGATCGATGTACGATTACTCAGGGGTACTCTGATTCGAGGAACGAAGATCATGTAAAAATGTCATTTGTTCTGATGGATGCTACACTCGAGATGTTGAAATGTGTCGATGAAAAGATGGACTTGGCTCAAGGATTTTCTAGTTGAACGAATGACGATCAGACTATCGAACTGAGATCTTGACTTGGAGAAAAACAAAATATTTGGATTTACTTCGTCGATAACCACAACGTTGACGTTCTTATCTTATGTGAGTGCAACTCCAGTCTTGTACATACGTCATGCCGATTAGGACAATCACTCCGCGTGAGCGCTGGTATGGTGATTCATACAGTAGGGGTGATCGAACTTGCATGGCGTGGCAACTTGTATGCATCGATTGTGGTTTGATGCGAAGGTGGACTCGAGAATGACTCAGTGTGCTTGATGATTGAATTTGAGGATTGAGTAGGTCCAATCTGCGTATCGAGAATGAATTAGTCTAGATTCAAACAAGAGTTACACCTCGATAAGAATAATTATTCCGCGGGAGCATTGCATGGTGATTCATGAACCACCATAGATTATCGGACTTGCATGAGATTGGGGCACAACATATTGTCAAAGCTGGATGACCTCGTGATCGAATACATGAATTGGTTAGAATTGATGGTTTGAAATAGATTTGAATATACGCAACGAATGCATTGATACGAATAGGTGATCGTGCTCGATGTTTAGAAATCTGAGTAACACAAGCTTAGGTAGAAAACCCCGTGTTTCTGACTTGGTTTGACCCTAGGATTGGGGTCAGTGTTGGCATTATTGTTGGGGAACTATGATTCCAATCCTGACATTGACTCAGCCTCGAGAATGGCCTAGCGGTTAGGCGAGATGCCCTGTTTCAAGAGTTGGCATTGGAAAGATTGATTCGAGGATTGGTATGAATGGACCGAATGATTCAAGAATAGGAATACCCCTCATGAGATTCAGCTGACATGTATATATTTCAGGAACGCCTGAGTATGTGCACGATACGACTCGATTGAGAACGACGAATTCTCTATCATGCGGCTTGGCTGAATGTATGTATTTTGGGCACGCCTAGAATACGTGCACGATCCAACCAAATAATACGTTTAGTTAAAGCAAGACTTGAGGAATGGAAGAGTGTCGAGAATTTAAAATCGAGTTAAAGGAAAAGATTGACAAGTAGTGCGAGCGTGGCTTGGAATCGAAGAAGCGCGTAGGCGGAGTGTGTACGATAAATTATGACATACCTCGCACGACTATTATAGTTCTGTTTCTAGGCACGATTAAGTCTTGGCCATAGAAATAGTAGGATGGCTAGCTTTCAGGAAAGTATCGAGGACGAGACTTGTTCTGAGTGGTGTATGTTGTAGTGCCCCGTCCTGCAAAGTTAATCGGAGGAATCAAAATGCCGACGGCGTTCGAACAAAGCCTTGCAACGGCTGCTCGAAGGCTCGCTCGGTCGAGGCGACTCCTCGCTCAGCTGGGGTAGTTTCGGTGAACTTGCCTCATCTTAGCCTTAACTTAATAACTCGCATGTTTTCAACTTGCACAAGTAGGCTAATATAAAAGCTACGAACCCACATAGCTAAGGGAATAATTCCGACGGGTTGGAATGTCTTAGAACATGGAAAATGGTCCCACGGTCTGCTTAGAAGTTGGCTCAACGTGCTTTCAAATGACACCCGATCCTTCGTGGCTTGGAAGAAGGAAGTTGGCCTAAGTTGCTAAGTTGCCCCGACACTCGAATCAGCCTAAGTCCTAGGCGTCGCTTGCGTGAATGCTTGATAAAGCATGCACGGTCCCATCGTTTTGCCCCAACTCTTGAATTGGCCTAAGTCATAGGCGTCGCCCGCATGAATGCTTAATAAAGCATGCACGGTCCCGTCGTCCAAGGCTTGGCATAGCCTTCGCACGTTCTGTGAGTTAAGTCATCTTGTACGACTTTTGGCTTAAGTCTAGGCACCCAAGAACTTGGTTGTTCAAGTCGAATGCGTGTACGGCACGTTCCTTCGATGCGAAGCTTGGCGTAGCCTTTGTTCGTCATGTCGTTGCGCGAATAAGTTAGACAAAGTTATGTCGGTCGACCTAAGTTATTTCTAGCACCATTCCGCTCTATCTGCGGTTGTCGAGTCGCGTAGTCCCTCGAGAACAAGGCTCATCGTATAAAGTATATGACTTGAGCGATATCGTCGCCTAGAGAACAAGGTCCGTCGAAGGCACGAGCCACGGTCATTTAGTGAAAAGCATGCCACGGATAAAGGAAGTCCACGCGACTGGTTGTCGCTAAGATCGGTCTCGCTACTTGGGAGTCTCGCTATGTCTCGAAAAGAAACACACGAGATCTGTCCCGCTACTTGGAAGTCTTGTTAAGTCTCGATAAGTCCCGCACACGAGATCGGTCTCGCTACTTGGGAGTCTCGCTATGTCTCAAAAGGAAACACACGAGATCGGTCCCGCTACTTTGGAGTCTCGATAGAAAGATGGAAAGCATGGTCATGAGTAAGGAAGGACTGGATAGATCGAGTTGAGTCTTGCATGGTCATTGGACAATTTATCGACAAGGTATAGTCTTCTCGAATGATCGCCGGGGCACCGGGATCATGTCGGCCCGGGAGAAGCGAGGCGGCTCACGGTAGGATGCTGGATAACCGCATGGGAGATACTTGGCACTTTCGGGACTAGCTGCCCACAGAGGGACGGGCCGATATCTCGAGCCGAGTCTAAGATAACTTGACATTGCTAGTGACCACTCATATAGATGGGTCGACAGAATAGCGGTAAAACTGCGTGTATGCCTTTGGATTGGGTCTAGAACTTGAATGCAGGTCTAGTCGGTAACATAAAGTCTGGGCCTGAGATTGGGCTGCAGCATAGGCACCATGCTTGGCACGATACTTGGCGTCGGGATGTCCATGAAGTTAACACTATATTTCATAAGTCTTGTCTAAGTTAGCAAATGAGTCAAACAGGAAGGCCGCAAGGCGGTAGCATGATAAGTCTTGATAAGTTGTGAGGTGCGACCTCAATCTTGAAGCACGAACAAGTCTAAGCAAGGTCTTAAGGCACAAATCAAGTCTAGCGGCACGACCAGCACGAGTCGTCCCCTTGCCGTCTTTGGTACTTGAATCGTTGGCACGAGAATTGGTCTACAGGCACTTGAGTTAAATGAAAGTCTTGGTACGGCCGAGTTCGCATAAGTTGCTTCTCGGCGAAGCACTGTCTCGAAAATGTTGAAGTCACGAATATAGTATGGCACAACCCTGTCATCCCAAGTTAAAGTTCGGTCAAGTACATAAGCGATGAGGCACGGTCTCGATCGAAATACACGTTGACACGATAGCACGACTATATCGTCGCATAATGAGTTGGTTAGATGTCAAGTCTTAAAATTGATCCTAAGGCAAGACTAGAAAGACAATCGAAAGGGTTTAAGCTGCACAAAGTAAATGAACATGTCGGTTTTGTATTGGTGGGCGAGGAGCTCACTCCACCAGTACAGTTGAGTACTGACACCCATATAGTCTTCATGTGCAGGCACAGGTAGAAGCTCGTGGCGCGGAGCTCGCTTGGATGCATCGAGGCACGGAGTTCCTTGGAGAGTCGAAGCGTAAGGCCGCATGAACTCAGGACTTATATGGGACATAATGTATGGACATCGTCTTCCGAAGCTTCCGCTGGCTCAAGCATTGTATCGAGAGATGAGAGAGAGCAGAGTGACATGTAAAATGATAGAAAAGTGAGCTTGAGAGACTTGTAATCATGGCCTTGCGCCTATTGTAATCTGATTATTCAATATCAATAAAGAGTTCTTTTGAATAACTTGTGTTTTGATTCTAAATTTCTGCTGCATGTTTAATGTTTCTGCTTGGGACTTCTGTGCGATGACCCCGTCGCCGTCGCTGTAATCAGCCATTATCAAACTGCCTTGCACGAGCACAATCTAGGCTCGTGCGGCATCACGCCTTAGCGAGGATGATAGCTCCTACGGGAGCGGGGCGTGACACTATTGTGCCTAAACACTCCCTTGGGCGCATGCCTGGTGGAGCAGCGCTATTTTCTTCCAGTTTGGCCTCCTTCGTTTGTGAGCCTCACCGGGTTCGGCCAGAGTGTCGCACACCCCGATTCTTGGCATCGCAGTATTTTTCTTTGCCAAGTCTCGAGTGTTGAACACCCTGTTGTTGGTTGTATAGGAAAGAAGTCACTGGGCTAGTAGAGCCCGGAACGGTATGAGCCTTCTCCATTTGGAGAACTTCTGTGGCAGAGTTATATGCCCATGCGACAGAGTCCTCCAGCTGCATATCTGCTATTATACTAGCAGGATATGCACAGCGAGCCTTCGAAAGCCAAGTCTTGCGAGACTTGTTTGGCTTCGACGATTTTGAGGGAGTAGAGCCGTCCCTCGAGAGCATCTCTTCGAACGCCTGCTGATCGAACTTTTCGATCAACATCTTCCGAGAACTCCCCACTTTGTCGGTATCGGATTGCGTCACCACCTTCTCGTCAGAGAAAAAGGTAGTCCCCAGCAGAGTCGCTATTTTATGGACACACACAAAAGAAGAAGAAGAAAACACTGTCTTTTCTTTTATTGGCGCAAGGCACCACAAATCGAGTACGCCTGAGAGATCCTGCGCTGAGGATCCTCGAGTACAAAAATGAATTCTGGGGAATATGACGATAGAGATCGAGCGGCAGTTGCTCCTTTACTCCGTTGACTCTTCGATTACAAAAATGGGAGAAAACCTAAGAAAATTGGTAACTCTCGGCTCACTGGCAAGAAGTACAACAATTTGGCTCTTAAAAATGCTCCCCGTTCTATGTTTTGAAGATAGATGAGGCCCCCCTTTATAGTCGCTCTTGAGCTTGAATGATGTTATGCGCCCACATGAGGAAACACGCTAGTTTTTATGTGGGCGCATAGTCCTGCTTTGGGTGCATAGAATGTAGGCGCATACAGGCTGCGAGATCGTAGGTTGGTCGTGGTGATGATGTGGCCGTATGCTTCGAAGCACGACTGCTCGTGGAGACTGACGTGGCTGTGTGCTTCGGTGCACATTTTGATCATGGCTTTGACTGAATCAGGCTTGGCGTATAGCCATATCTTAGGCTATGCGCCCTCCTTTCGGGGAAGCTAGTCTTGGGCGCATGAAGCTTTAATGACTGGGCGCATGGAGCTATACTGACAAGGCGCATGGAGCTTCACTGACTTAGGCGCATAGAGCTGTACTGACTGGGCGCATGGAGATTCACTGACTGGGCGCATGGAGCTACACTGACTTGGTGTAATACCTGTTGTTCGTATTACGTATTTGGAATACGTAAACGTATTTTATCTTGTATTTGCATATCTCCTTGGTTTGGCTTGGCTTGTTTACTCTCGGTTTGGGTTGGCTTGGTTCGGCCGGCTGGTTGCTTGGTTCATCATGGACCAAGGTGAACCCGCTACCTACCACCAACCCATGATATTTATTTCCCCACCAACCTTCTCTCTCCTCCATAACTCTCATTTATTTCTTCTTCTTCTTCTTCTTCCTTCCTCCCCACAACTCCCCAACCCATAGGCAAGTGCAACTTGCTTCCACAAGAGAACTCCTTTTGATGGTTTCATTAGCTTCTCCTCATGATTCTACACCACATTAGAACTTGTCATTTTCTATTTTGAGGCTTTAATTCTTGTAGATCTAGAGTCTTGCTATTTTCGGATTTTTGGTGTTTTGATCTATCAAACTTGCTTGTTTTCAAGTTTTGATGGTTCCATGTTTTAGAGAATTTCGTTCTATCCAATTTTGACCTTTGGAAAGTTGGATTCGGACTTATTTTGACCAAGTTATGAGCATTTGGAGTTTTGGGTTCCATCCATGGAGTTCTTGCTGTTCTTGCCCTTTGGAGAAGACAGTGAACAGTGAGCTAGCTTTTTAGCTTACGCCGCTGAGTCGTACGCTGCTCTTTAGCGAGCGTACGCTAGCCTTCGTACGCTGCTCTTTAGCGAGCGTACGCTAGCCTTCGTACGCTGCTGTTTAGCGAGCGTACGCTCACCTTGATACGCTGCTTGTTGGCAGCGTGTCTTGAGCATACGCTAGCTTGAGCGTACGCTGACTTGTAGTTCGAGCGTGCCTTTGTGTACGCTGACCCTTGCGTACGCTTCCCATTGGAAGTGTATGGAACCTTTGGTACGCTGGCTTGAGCGTACGCTAGCCTATCTTGTCACCCTGGTTCAACCCGAGAGCTTTGTGACCCCCATACGCTGCCTTTTACGCTGCCTTTTGGGATTGTATGGAGCGTATGCTTACCTGAACGTATGGCCTTTGGCAGACTTGATCTTGTATTAGCATGTCAGTTTGGTTTTATTTTCCTTATCCTGGATTTATAGCCCTGTATATTGATATTTTATTAGATATTTTACGTCTATTTTATATCCTTACGCCTTTTGACCTGGACTTGATAATTCCCGAATTTACTTGATATGTTTGGAATTGATAACTGAGCCTGACACGATAGTGACCCGTAGTGGTGCACTCCTGACATGAGTAACCTGGCATGAGCTGATAGTGGCCCGTCGTGGCACACTCCTGACAAGAACACTTGACACGATAAACCTGACATGTTATATCTTGATAAGCTGTTGCGACGGCTACCTGACATGACATGACCTGTATGAATATCCTGGACACCGTGGGTGATTGTGCTTGTACAAATAATCCGGTCCTGTCTTGCATCATGTCTAGGAGGGGACTCCTGAGTACCACGGTCAGGAGTACCTACTGAAATGGACTAAGGTTAATAACTAGATTAATACATTAGTCATGAAGAGATTTCCCAGCTACAGGCAATCCCGTTACCTGGGCGCGCTTGGGATCTGTAGCCTGCCGTTGAGTAGGGCACATTTCCAGCACACTGTCATGTGTTGCACCCTTCAAGCTACTTAAGGGTACATGCGTTTCCTGGACGATGTACCCACCTGAATTCAACCCTAATCCTTCGACCTGGGTAACCTGGATGGTCTGCAGGGCTTGTGGCTGTGGAATAATCTCATTGCATCTTGTTAGTAATTAGGTTTGTGATAACCCTAGTTAGTTAAAGTATCAAGCCGTAGGTCTTGCTTGGCCGTGAAATGATTGGATGGAGTCTAACCAGTCTAGTCTTGCCCTGATCTTGTTCCAGACTGTTACCTGACCAGCATGCTTGTATATATTTTCCCGATAAATGGTGAAAAACCAAGCTCCGTTCAGACGAAGGGTTACAACCCCGGTCCTTGTTTGGTTTACGGGTTGTAACCTGGATATCTGAATAGTTCCATGGTTATCTTGTCGTATATCATCCTGATATGTTTCCTTTTATTCCAGTCCTTATTTTATTTATATTTATATTCCTGTGCTGATTGCTGGTTTTAGTTCTTAAGTGAAGCTCCTTTGTGGCACTTGCACTTTCTGGGGTCTGACCCAGCTGGTTTTGTGTGGCCAGATTTCGGAGCAGCTCCAGAGGATCTACCGACTTTCCAGCCAGATGGTGGCCACTAGACGGAACCCTGGCAACGAGTGGGTTATTTTTGGCTCTCCCGCTCTATTGTGAAAATATTCTTTTGAGGCGTTTAGCCGACGAGCACCTGTTTAGCTCGACTGTACTTTTATCTACTGTCTGCCTACGGGCTGTAACATGATTGACAAATCCTAGGGTTGATCATGTATGACTAAACTCTTGCTAGTCCTAACATTTTGTAACGACTAGCTTCATGATCAGCTGAATATGTAATATTTGGGACGCCTTATTATTGTATATTTAATGATCATACCTCTTGTAACTTTTACTTACTTGCTTGTGATTGAGACAATAGGCTTGTTCTTGACCTTAAGAGACTGCTGGCTTGTAGATAAACCCTCATGTATCTAGACAGCCGTGACCGTATAGCGAGATGGAATCCATTTCAATATACGTAGCTGGCTATGTCTGCCCCCGCTCTCCAGTATTCTGGTTCTGGGGCGTGACATGGTTTAAGTGGTGGCCCATGCAGGTCTTGTAAATTAAGATATGTGAGGGTTTACCGAATAGATGTCTCAATCAGTATTCGTCCTTGATCTCTGCTCGTATCTTCTGAATCCCTGGATTCTTGTCCTGATCATATGCTTGTATCGTCGATCTGTCCTGGTCCTTCCTTATTGTTTCCTATGTCGTCTTCTTCAGCGGTATTGTTCGTGGACCTGCCGACCAGCAAGGCGGAGCACCTCCCGCGGACCAGCAGCAACCTGGAGATCAAGCCCAGCATTCTGGAGTAGCCTCCAGAGTCGTGCCTTCTGGCGGAGAGCCACCAGTCCAGCCAGTTCAACCTGTAGAACATGATGACGGCACTTTGGTAGGACTCGTCAGGACTTTGATAGCTTCCCAAGATCGCAGAGGAGACGCCTTGCAACAGGCAGTGGCGGATGCTTTGAAAAGGGGTGGTCATCAGGGGAAACAGCGCGACCAACAGCTTCAAGCGCTTGAACCCTCCATTCTTTGACGGTAGTGAAGATGCTATCGCCGCAGATGCTTGGCTTCAGGACACAGAGGTGGTTCTAGAAGCAGCCAAGACTCCAAAGAACGAGAAGGTAGCCGTGGTGCACTTGCAGCTATTAGATCTTGCCCGCAGCTGGTGGGCAGTGCAGGCCGTTGGATTAGTAGCACCCATTGCTTGGGCAGTATTCAGAGAGAGATTCCAGACCAAGTATTTCGATGCCGTAGCTCGGTACGATCTACAGACGAGGTTCACAAATCTGAAGCAAGGAGGTAGGACGGTCGACGGATATGCGGCCGAGTTTTCCAGACTCAGTCGGTTTGCTCCTACCTTGGTGGCAACCGAGTATGATAGAGCCCAGCGGTTCCAGCAGGGACTTCACCTGGAGATCTTGTTGGCAGTCGAGCAGTTTGAGAATCAGACTTTTGATGCAGTCTTGAGAGCAGCCCGGAGGCATGAGTATACCTCCCAGAGGATTGTGGATAGGGCCGGAGGTCAGAAGAGATCTCACGGCCAGATGAATCAGGCACCAGCCCCGGCAGCCAGGGCCTTGACTATTGGAGCTCCGAGGCGAGCGGCCTCAGTAACGTCGGTTCAGCATTCCACACCGACGCACCCTCAGCAGCAGCAGAAGCAGAAGCAATCTTCCGCAGTGGGTTGTTTTCATTGTGGGAAGCCAGGCCATGTGGTGGCAGAATGTCGCAGGGTGCAGGGATTGTGTCTGGCTTGTGGAGCACCAGACCATAGGGTTGGATCCTGCCCGAACAGGGGAGGTTCATCATCGTCCAACCTTTCAAGTTCTTCGGTGAGGGGACCAGCTCCGGTCCAGCAGCAGCAGTATCCATTGATGAGGCCCTTGCCGCCTCAGACCCAAGTGTTTCAGCAGCAGAGCCCCCAGCAGTATGCGCAAGCCCAGGCCTTGAGTCAGAGTAGGCAGCGAGGGTTTCAGCAGAGGGGACCAGCACCCCGAGGGCATGGTCAGGCTATGGTGATGACCATAGAGGAAGGATTAGCACCAGGAGAGGTAGTGGCAGGTACTATTCTCGTCAACTCCTTTCCAGCTTCAGCTTTATTTGATTCTGGTGCATCGCATTCATTTATGTCTGTACGATTCGCGACACGGGTAGGATTGGAGCCCGAGTCATTATCAGTAAGGCTCAATATACTTACTGGTAACGGACTTGTGGGAGTAGATAGAGTGTTTTCCTCGTGTCGGATCGTAGTTAGCGGTAGAGAATTCCCCGCTAGATTGATAGAGTTTCCGATGGTCGATTATGATGTGGTCTTAGGGATGGATTGGTTGAGGAACCAGTATGCTAGGATAGACTGCCATATTGGTAGGGTTCTTTTTAGTATTCCAGGGGAGCCAGAGTTTTCTTTCTCCCGAGGCGAAGTTGAGTCATCTCCTCCGGTATTACGGATGGCAGTAGCAGCAGTACAGTTGCCCAGGATAGTGGATGAGTTTCCAGATGTTTTCCCAGAAGAGCTTCCAGGTATGCCTCCGGAGCGGGAGATCGAGTTCACTATAGACTTGATTCCCGGGACAGCCCCAGTGTCAGATAGAGTCTACAGGATGGCACCGTCAGAGTTGGAGATATTGTACAAGATGATTGAAGAACTCAGAACCAAGGGATTCATTCGTGCTAGTGGATGGCCTTGGGGAGCCCCGATGCTTCTTGTAAAAAAGAAGGATGGTACGTCCAGGTTATGTGTTGATTATCGTACCTTGAACTCAGTGACAATCAAGAACAGATACCCTCTTCCGAGGATAGATGACTTGTTTGATCAACTCAAGGGGGCTTCAGTATTCTCGAAGATTGATTTGCGTTCAGGTTATCATCAGATCAGAGTCAGAGAGCAGGACATCCCGAAGACAGCTTTTAGATCAAGATATGGGCATTGGGAGTTCCTTGTTATGTCTTTTGGAGCAACCAATGCGCCGGCAGTATTCATGGACCTCATGAATCGCATCTTCATGCCTTACTTGGATCAGTTTGTGATCGTATTCCTAGATGACATCCTGGTCTACAGCAAGAGTGAGGCGGAGCATGAGCAGTATCTTCGTGTGGTTCTTCAGATCCTCAGAGAGCACCAGTTATATGCCAAGTTCAGTAAATGCGAGTTCTGGCTCGATCGCATTTCGTACTTGGGTCATATCATCACTCGAGGAGGAGTAGAAGTGGATCCCCAGAAGATTGTGGCTATTGAGTCATGGCCAGTGCCCAGCACAGTTGCAGAAGTTCGCAATTTTCTTAGATTGGCTGGCTATTACCGGCGATTTGTTTCGGATTTTGCTCGAATTTCAGCGCCATTGACGCAGTTGACCCGCAAGGATGCACAGTTTGCTTGGACAGCAGAGTGTCAGAGTTCTTTTGAGCAGTTGAAGCGAGGCCTGATAACAGCTCCTATTCTCACGCTTCCAGATGGGACCGGAGGATTCTCAGTGTACTGTGATGCTTCAGGTAGAGGCCTAGGGTGTGTTCTGATGCAGCACGGAAAGGTAATAGCTTATGCGTTACGACAACTTCGTGATCATGAGAGGAATTACCCAACACATAACTTGGAGCTGGCAGCAGTGGTGTTTGCACTTAAGTTGTGGAGGTACTACTTGTACGGAGATAGGGTAGAGATTTTCACCGACCACAAGAGCCTGAAGTATGTTTTCACCCAGAAGGATCTTAACATGCGTCAGAGAAGATGGCTGGAGCTTCTTGTGGATTATGATGTCAACCTACAGTATCATTCTGGGAAGGCCAATGTCGTAGCAGATGCATTGAGCAGAAGAGCCGGAGCTTATTTCCTAACAGCACAACCAAAGCTGTTAGCAGCTCTTCAGAAGATGGGTATTGAAGTTGTTCTTCCTTCCAGTGTAGCGTTGATGGCCAGCATGCAAGTTCAGTCCACCATAGTCGAGAGGATCCGGATGGCACAGTCAACAGATTCCAAGCTTCAGCGACTCAGAGCAGAGTGTGAGGCGGGACGAAGACCAGAGTTATGTATTCATGAGGATGGTACACTTTGACATGGTAAGCGTCTTTGTGTACCCAGTGGAGATATCAGACAGGAGATCATGTCAGAAGCGCACAGTTCGCAGTATTCCATCCATCCCGGCAGTACGAAGATGTACCGTGATATCCGTCAGCACTTCTGGTGGAATGGCATGAAGCGGGAGATAGCTCGGTTTGTCTCTCGGTGTTTGGTTTGCCAACAAGTTAAAGCCGAACATCAGAGACCGGCTGGACTTCTTCAGCCCTTACCGATTCCAGAATGGAAGTGGGAGCATGTGACCATAGATTTTGTGACTGGACTACCTAGATCCCCAGCTAGTAGAGATGCTATTTGGGTCATTGTGGATAGGCTTACCAAAGTAGCACACTTTCTCCCATTTAGAGTTGGTCAGTCGACGGCTCAGCTAGCAGAGATGTGCCTCAGGCAGATTGTCAGATTGTACGGTGTGCCCGTCAGTATCACCTCGGACCGAGATTCAAGATTTACGTCGCACTTTTGGCGTAGCTTGCAAGAGAGTTTGGGAACTCATCTCCAGTTTAGTTCAGCATATCACCCGCAGACAGATGGCCAGTCAGAGCGCACGATCCAGACTCTTGAAGACATGTTGCGGTCTTACACACTTGACTTCGGTGGTTCATGGGAAGATCACTTGCACCTGGTAGAATTCTCGTACAACAACAGTTTCCAGGCCAGTATCCAGATGGCACCGTTCGAGGCACTGTATGGTAGGAAGTGCAGATCCCCGTTAGCCTGGGATGATGCTGGAGAGAGGCAGATGCTTGGTCCAGAAATGATTGCCCAGACAGTTGAAGTGGTTAGGCGAGTCAGAGATCATCTTCGAGTTGCCCAAGATCGCCAGTGCCATTGGGCCGATTCTCATCGGCGCCCTCTCGAGTTCTCGGTCGGCGATCATGTATTCCTGAGGATTTCGCCTAACCGTGGCGTCATTCGTTTCGGCGTACGGGGCAAGCTTAGTCCTAGGTATATAGGACCGTTCGACATTCTGGAGCGAGTAGGAGATGTATCCTATCGTCTCGCTCTTCCGTCGTCGCTAAGCGAGGTGCATGACGTGTTCCATGTATCCCAATTACGATGGTACATCCCGAACCCGAGCCACATCCTGGATCATTCGGAATTGGTTATTGGTACCAACCTTTCGTATGAGGAGAGGCCCGTATCTATATTAGACCGGAGAGAGAAGATCCTCAAGAACAAGACTATCAAGTTAGTCCGAGTTGCCTGGGGTCATCACTCTTTGGGTGAGTCAACGTGGGAGCATGAGGATGATATCCGATCGCGATATCCCGACTTGTTTGACTCGTGAGGTATAATGTCTTTCTTATGCCTCATGCCATCAATTCCTTGCTTGCATGATTGATTGATTGCCTAGTATAATTGCCTGTGAATAGTATAGCTTGTTCTTGTCCCTCTAGCCTCTTAATTAAATTCCGAGGACGGAATTCTTTTAAGGTGGGTAGAGTTGTAATGCCTGTTGTTCGTATTACGTATTTGGAATACGTATACGTATTTTATCTTGTATTTGCATATCTCCTTGGTTTGGCTTGGCTTGTTTACTCTCGGTTTGGGTTGGCTTGGTTCGGCCGGCTGGTTGCTTGGTTCATCATGGACCAAGGTGAACCCGCTACCTACCACCAACCCATGATATTTATTTCCCCACCAACCTTCTCTCTCCTCCATAACTCTCATTTATTTCTTCTTCTTCCTCTTCTTCCTTCCTCCCCACAACTCCCCAACCCATAGGCAAGTGCAACTTGCTTCCACAAGAGAACTCCTTTTGATGGTTTCATTAGCTTCTCCTCATGATTCTACACCACATTAGAACTTGTCATTTTCTATTTTGAGGCTTTAATTCTTGTAGATCTAGAGTCTTGCTATTTTTGGATTTTTGGTGTTTTGATCTATCAAACTTGCTGGTTTTCAAGTTTTGATGGTTCCATGTTTTAGAGAATTTCGTTCTACCCAATTTTGACCTTTGGAAAGTTGGATTCGGACTTGTTTTGACCAAGTTATGAGCATTTGGAGTTTTGGGTTCCATCCATGGAGTTCTTGCTGTTTTTGCCCTTTGGAGAAGACAGTGAACAGTGAGCTAGCTTTTTAGCTTACGCCGCTGAGTCGTACGCTGCTCTTTAGCGAGCGTACGCTAGCCTTCGTACGCTGCTCTTTAGCGAGCGTACGCTAGCCTTCGTACGCTGCTCTTTAGCGAGCGTACGCTAGCCTTCCTACGCTGCTCTTTAGCGAGCGTACGCTAGCCTTCGTACGCTGCTCTTTAGCGAGCGTACGCTAGTCTTCGTACGCTGCTGTTTAGCGAGCGTACGCTCACCTTGATACGCTGCTTGTTGGCAGCGTGTCTTGAGCATACGCTAGCTTGAGCGTACGCTGACTTGTAGTTCGAGCGTGCCTTTGTGTACGCTGACCCTTGCGTACGCTTCCCATTGGAAGTGTATGGAACCTTTGGTACGCTGGCTTGAGCGTACGCTAGCCTATCTTGTCACCCTGGTTCAACCCGAGAGCTTTGTGACCCCCATACGCTGCCTTTTACGCTGTCATTTGGGATTGTATGGAGCGTATGCCTACCTGAACGTATGGCCTTTGGCAGACTTGATCTTGTATTAGTATGTCAGTTTGGTTTTATTTTCCTACTGAGCCTGACACGATAGTGACCCGTAGTGGTGCACTCCTGACATGAGTAACCTGGCATGACCTGATAGTGGCCCGTCGTGGCGCACTCCTGACAAGAACAATTGACACGATAAACCTGACATATTATATCTTGATAAGCTGTTGCGACGGCTACCTGACATGATATGACCTGTATGAATATCCTGGACACCGTGGGTGATTGTGCTTGTACAAATAATCCGGTCCTGTCTTGCATCATGTCTAGGAGGGGACTCCTGAGTACCACGGTCAGGAGTACCTACTGAAATGGACTAAGGTTAATAACTAGATTAATATATTAGTCATGAAGAGATTTTCCAGCTACAAGCAATCCCGTTACCTGGGCGCGCTTGGGATCTGTAGCCTGCCGTCGAGTAGGGCACATTTCCAGCACACTGTCATGTGTTGCACCCTTCAAGCTACTTAAGGGTACATGCGTTTCCTGGACGATGTACCCACCTGAATTCAACCCTAATCCTTCGACCTGGGTAACCTGGATGGTCTGTAGGGCTTGTGGCTGTGGAATAATCTCATTGCATCTTGTTAGTAATTAGGTTTGTGATAACCCTAGTTAGTTAAAGTATCAAGCCGTAGGTCTTGCTTGGCCGTGAAATGATTGGATGGAGTCTAACCAGTCTAGTCTTGCCCTGATCTTGTTCCAGACTGTTACCTGACCAGCATGCTTGTATTTATTTTCCCGATAAATGGTGAGAAACCAAGATCCGTTCAGACGAAGGGTTACAACCCCGGTCCTTGTTTGGTTTACGGGTTGTAACCTGGATATCTGAATAGTTCCATAGTTATCTTGTCGTATATCATCCTGATATGTTTTCTTTTATTCCAGTCCTTATTTTATTTATATTTATATTCCTGTGCTGATTGCTGGTTTTAGTTCTTAAGTGAAGCTCCTTTGTAGCACTTGCTCTTTCTGGGGTCTGACCCAGCTGGTTTTGTGTGGCCAGATTTCGGAGCAGCTCCAGAGGATCTACCGACTTTCCAGCCAGATGGTGGCCACTGGACGGAACCCTGGCAACGAGTGGGTCATTTTTGGCTCTCCCGCTCTATTGTGAAAATATTCTTTTGAGGCGTTTAGCCGACGAGCACCTGTTTAGCTCGACTGTACTTTTATCTACTGTCTGCCTACGGGCTGTAACATGATTGACAAATCCTAGGGTTGATCATGTATGACTAAACTCTTGCTAGTCCTAACATTTTGTAACGACTAGCTTCATGATCAGCTGAATATGTAATATTTGGGACGCCTTATTATTGTATATTTAATGATCATACCTCTTGTAACTTTTACTTACTTGCTTGTGATTGAGACAATAGGCTTGTTCTTGACCTTAAGAGACTGCTGGCTTGTAGATAAACCCTCATGTATCTAGACAGCCGTGACCGTATAGCGAGATGGAATCCATTTCAATATACGTAGCTGGCTATGTCTGCCCCCGCTCTCCAGTATTCTGGTTCTGGGGCGTGACACTTGGGCGCATGGAGCTACACTGACTTGGGTGTATGGGGCTTCATTTACTGAATTTTTTTTATGCTTCTACAGTTACCTTTTGTAAAAAAATATTATTAAATAATATTATCCATCAAATCTAAAATCCAAAATCTATTAGATAACAATTGCAATTAGATCTCAATAAAATTTTAGTTTATAAAGCGTTGATCAATCTTGGGTTAGCTGTAGGGGTACTGTCCAAGCTAAAGGAGGTTCATCGGGGAACACTTAACTACCGCTTCGCTTCGACCGTAGTCGTGGTGACAGACAGACCCTTTGTAGGCTTGTACCCAAAACAAATCTCTTCTTTAATAACCAAGGATTTAAGAAGAATTAGTGCAATATGAAAAAAAATATTCTATGGAAAAAATCTTAGAACAATGTAGCATACGGTATAAGATGTATCAATTACATTTATCCATATGTTTGCAAAATTATTGGATAACAATAAAATCTAAAACATTTGTAAATCAAAATGTGGGACCTAGATACGTTGATGTATTTTGGAACCTAGGGGACTGGGTTCAGTACCTTGGATCCAGAACTAGATAATAGTTGTATTTAGACCTTAATAAATCTTTAGTCTATAAAGTATTGATCACTTCGGGTTAGCTGTAGGGGCCGGTTTTCAGCTAGCGGTAGTCCGAAGACTAGTACACCGTGTCGCTTCAGGCTATTTATACCTGTATGACAGAAGGACCCTTTCGGCTTGTTTCCAAAATGATCTCTACTCTTAAGAACGTAGATTCTAAAGAATATATGCAGTATCATCGAACAATCATCGAAATCCAAAATCCCTAAAGATAAAAGAAATAAATACCCAAAGAATGGTTTATCAAGATCAAGATATGAAAAATATCATGTATCCAAAATGTCAACCAAAAAGCCAAGAAAAAGAGGCTTTGAGGAAGAAGCTAATAAAGATAAGAACATAAATTTGTTTTAAAAAATATCAATAGCTTAAGTATGAGTTAAGCACAAGTTTAAAAACTACTTTTTTAAACAATAATATAGAACTTGAACTTAACTCATATATCCCTATAAAGATATTTATACAAAAATATAAGAAACATGAGCAATATATAATTGAAAAAGAATTATTCATGTATCCTTAATATGCATAAAAATATCACATGATCAAAAATATGCATAAATATGCTTTGTCAGACAAATATTTAATTGATTCATAAGAAGTTAATCACAATAAAATTTGAGAATCAATAGTGAATATATTATGCAAGCACAGGTTAATATAAAAGTATATGTACATACTTTTCAAGTAAATATGAGACTTGTGCTAAACATACATACTCACGAAATACCGATCAAAGTAAATACGACATGTTAAAAAAAATCGATAAAAAGTGACCATAAAAAATATTAAATACAAAGAGTGAAAAACACATTAACTCAAAAAAAAGCTCCTATGTATGCTTCAAGAATAAAGATTAAAAGTAAAGAGCATACATAGACAAATGTGCCACACTAATAGAAAATAAACATTATATAGTGTGAACTGATCATTTAAGCTAAACAGCTAGTCATGCTAGGATTATATCTCATATTGATTTAAAGAATAAATAATTAAAAGATATCAATGAGATCTAAAAGCAAGAAATCAATAAGAACATGCTAGATATTAAAAACTATTTAGGAAGCATGTTACCGAAGTGGTTCTAGTGACCACACTTCTGTTGGTGCAACTGCATGGAAGATGATCTTTGTAGCTTTACAATCACCAACATGCTTCATGGTTCTTAGTTTTAGCATAAGTAGCTCCACCTGAAATATTAGGTGAAGACTTTTGTATCCAATACTTGGATCCATATTTGTTAGCTTTGGGAACCCATTTGCACAAGTTCATATCAACTAGCTTTCTAATCTGACAATAATTAGAAACGTGTCCATTCATACCGCAATAATGATAGAAAGAATTAACATTAGTGCTATGTGCAATAGTATGAGAACGTGCAGTGGTGTGGTATGATCTTCGTGGATACTTGTAATAGAAACCATGGTTGTGTGAAGCTTTAGCTTCGCTTGCTTCCTTTGTAAAAGATCCGACGTGTGTGACTTTGTGATGTGCTAAGTGTCTTGTGTTAGACTAAGTCATAGGTTGTACTACCTGCTTTCCCAGTCTAATCTCTAACTTTTTAGAGTTAGCACAGATCTTATCATATTTAGCAGAAAGAGCATCAATTCTACATGAAGCAATAGTTCTTTTCTGATTCTAATTCCTCCTTCACTTTAGCATTTTCTTGAGTGCTTTTCTCAAAGCAATCAAGTGCCTCATGTAATCTAAACTTTAGTATGGAAATCTCAGTAGAATTATCAAAAGTAGAAGTATTTCTTGCATTATTCAATAAGCAAGTAAGCTTTTCATTCTCCCGCTTATAGGATTGAATATCCTTTCTAGCTTGCTTATACTTATCTAATACTTTCTTCTGTTCTTCTAATAGATCACTGAAAGCATCAGACAACTCATCATAAGAGAATTCATTCTCTTCTAGAATAGAGTTGTTTTGTACCTCGTTGGATAATGCCATTCAGCATATATTTGTAGCTTGACGAGGTCTCTCTTCTTCTTCGGAATTGCTTGCTTCGCTTTCACACCATATGCTCGTGCTAGTGTACTTGTGAGACGATGATCTTCCTTCTTTTAATCGTTCGTAGTGACTCTCCTTTCTAGAAGCAGTACAATCTTCTTGGATGTGGTCTATCTTCTTGCAGTTGTCACATACAAGCTCTTCTTCGTATAAGGGATTATGTTGTACCTTAAATCCCAATTCTATCATGCACATATTTACATCATTATGAAGACTATTCTTCTCCCTGGAGTCGCTAGCTTTGCTTTTATACCTGCACTCATAAGTAGCTTCAAGAACTTTCCAAATTTTATGAGATATTGTGCAAGTAGTAATAAGATTGAATACATTTGTGTCTACAGCACAATAAAATATATGCATACCTTTTGCATCAAGGCTAGCTAACTTCTTTTCTTCCTCCATGTAACTATAATAAGGCTTGTTGATTATAAAGGACGTGAGAATAGAAGTGATAGTAGGCTTTTTGTAGTCATTGACAATAATTGACCATAAGTCAAAATCTAGAGACTTCAGGTAGAAGCTCATTCGTGTCTTCCAATAACTATAGTTTGTTCCATCAAATAGTGGGAGTCTATTTGAGGATTACTCTTCAGTTGTGAAGTACATACTTGCCATATGTAATACTGTGATCTATGTAACAGCTGTAATAAATAAGAATATAATAGCAATGTTACCTCGTTTTACCTGTATAACCCGCTCTAATAATGAGGATCTGCTCCAAGGATGTTAAGCCAAATAATAGAGTCCTTACTAGGATACCAATTGAAGGAGCAATTGGAATAAGCAATAATATCTCTATAAGAAGCACCTGCAATAATATCTCTAGAAGGAGCACTTGCTCTGATACCAATTGTAGGAGCAATTGGTATGAGCAGCAATGTCTATATAGCAAGGAAGCACCCGCTCTGATACCAATTGTAGGAACAATTGAGATCAGAATATAATACCTCTAGATGGAGCACTGGCACTGATACCAATTATAGGACCGATTGTATGAACGAGTTGTAAAGCGCAATACTCTAGAGGGGGGTGAATAGAGTAGGCAGCGAAAATTAACTATTTAAAAATGTTAGTAACAAGATCACATAATATATATAAATCACAGATATGTAAATGAAAAGTGGAGAGTATAGAGCAAACGCAAAAAGAAGGATGTATACTAGTTTCCCTCTTGTGAGGACTAGTCCAGTCGGAAGAACTCTAGCTTCCAGTTGAATCCATTATAGAAAATCACCACAAGTTTTCATCCGAAGTTCTTGCAACTTCTACAACATGAGCTTTGATCCGAAGTACTCGACCAACTTCAATTGTGAAGTGTCTATCTTCAATCAAGCCTCTGATTACAATCACTCTAAAACTTCTAGACCGTACCGCACTGGCAAATCGACTAGAGTATTGTAACTGGCTTGGGATTTAAAAGTGAAAGCTTTGGAATACTTTGGAAGAAGTAGTAGGCTTATAGAGAAGAGATATGAAAGTGAATTGGTGTATGAGTGAATTGAAATCCTTCTCTATTTATAGTTTTTCCAAAGGCAGAATTCTGACAAAATTTGGGCAGAATTCTGACAGAATTCGGGCAGAACTCTGAGAAAATTTCGTTGGGATCCGTAACTGCGGGAAGACCAAGTTCAAAAAGCAACGTTCAAAAACCGAACTCTGGCCGAATTCGGGCTGAACTCGGGCCGAATTCTGTTGGAGTTCTGTCAGGTTTTTACAAATTGGTTTTTTTGGGCTTTTTGAAAAGTCAGACAATTAGGAAGTAGTTTGGGCTTTTGTAAGTGGGCTTGTTTTCAAAATGAAAGGGTATTTTAAAAACGTTTCTTAGATAGCCTATTTTCCAGTACGACGCAATGTACATCGTATTCCTAGACTCAATAAATATGAAAAAATATTGATCAAATAGGAAAACCAAGCGCCCTTTGGTGACGCCTTTCTTCAAATATTTGAGCAGACTTGAAGATACCTGTTTCACTTACAGGCGGTCGTCTAAAGATAAACAGATTTGGAAATATGAATACCTTTCGGTGGCTTTGCCAACGCCATCTTTGGTCAATCAATAATTCTCTATTCCATATGTCCTTGTTTGATCATGTTTGATCATGCTTACAGCATGTCTGCAAATACATGTTAGACAAACAAACCAATATGATACAAGCATAGCAATATTGATATAGAGAATATTTAGGACAATGCTAAGTTTAAGTAGGAACATGATAGTGATTATATGAATATTAGTGATGTCATTATGGTAAACTTAATTGATTAGCCATATTCAAAAATATGATATAATCATTAGGCTAACAAAAGTTCGATGTTAAACATCCTGGATTTAGCGACAAATAGTGCGATATATTGCCTTAAAAATACTGACATGACTAGCTTTACCATGTCAGCTGTGTAGCGACATTTTGTAACATAATTAGCGACGTTTGGCTTTCAAATGTTGACATGACAAACTTTTCTATGACAATAATATAGCGACGTTTAGCGACATCATGATACAGTGTAGCAACATTCCAATACACATTTAGCAATGTCATGATACTTCGTTGAATGTCGGAGAACGTTGCTAAACTGCAAAAAAAAGCAGTTTGTTTTTTGTCCAAAATTTGCCTGTAGTTATTAAATCACAGTTTATAAAAGGTTGACTTGGTACGACTGTCCGTCGAATTCCCTGCATTCACCGACCATGTAATGCCCCAGTCCCATAATACATAGGACTAAGTACGTTAGCATGCCAACTGCACATATATGAAGAATACACAAATATGTGGTATCCTCGTATTTGTACATAAGCTGTAAATAATATAACATGATAAGCCACAATATAAATAACTATATCTCATCTGCATCTCAATACAGAATGAATAATAAGTCTCAATAATAAAAGAAGTCAAGAGATAGCCGGGTGGACATATGTAATGCCCCAGAACCAAAATACTGGTGAGAGGGGGCGAACATAGGCAGCTACGTATATTGAAGTGCAACCCACCTCGTTATACGGTCACGGCTGTCTAGATACATGAGGGTTTAAATACAAGCCATCAGTCTCTTACGGTCATGAACAAGCCTATTGTCTCAATCTCAAGCAATTAATAGCAGTTACAAGATGTCAGAGCACCAAATATACAATAGTAAGGCATCCCATACATTACATATTTGGATGATCATGAAGCTAGTCGTACAAAATGTCAAGACTAGTAAGAGTTTCAGTCATACATAATCAACCCTAGGATTTGTCAATCATGTAACAGTCCGTAGGCAGACAGTAAATAAAAATACAATACGAGCTAACATGTGCTCGTCGGCTAAACACCTCAAAAAAATATTTATACAATAAAGTAGAAGAACAAAAGGAACCCACTTATTGCCAGTGTTACGCCTGGTGGTCACCATCTGGCTGGAAGATAGGTAGATCCTCTGGAGCTGCTCCGATATCTGGCTATACAAAACCAGCTGGGTCAGACCCCAGAAAGAGCAAGTGCCACTTAGGAACTAAAACTAGCATATAATAATTGGATATTATGGTTGGCAACAACAACCAATTTCTAGAACTAAAACCAGCATATAGTAATTGGATATTAAGGTTGGTAGCAAGTGCCACAAGGGAGGCTTCACTTAGCAAGTGCCACAAGTACCGAAAGGTTGGTAGCAACAACCGATTCCGAATGATCCGGGATGTGGCTCGGGTCCGGGATATACCGTCGTAGTTGGGATACATGGATCACGTCATGCACCTCACTTAGCGACGGCGAAGAGCGAGACGATAGGATACATCACCTACTCGCTCCAGAATATCGAACGACCCTATATACCTAGGACTAAGCTTTTCCCGTACGCCGAAACGAATGACGCCATGGTTAGGCAAAATCCTCAGGAATACATGGTTGCCGACAGAAAACTCAAGGGGACGCCGATGAGTATCGGCCCAATGACGCTGACGATCTTTGGCAACTCGAAGATGATCTTTGACTCTTCTGACCACTTCAACGGTCTGATCAATCACTTCCGGACCGAGCATCTACCTCTCACCAATATCATCCCATACTAGCGGGGATCTGCACTTCCTACCATATAGTGCCTCGAACGGTGCCATCTGGATATTTGCCTGGAAACTGTTGTTGTACGAGAACTCCACTAGGTACAGATGATCTTCCCACGAACCACCAAAGTCGAGTGTACAAGATCTCAACATATCTTCCAAGGTTCGTATGGTACGCTCTGACTGACCATTTGTCTGTGGATGATAAACTGAGCTGAACTGGAGGTGAGTTCCCAAACTCTCTTGCAGGCTGCGCCAAAAGTGTGACGTAAAACTTGAATCGCTGTCTGAGGTAATATTGGCTGGTATATCGTGAAATCTGATGATCTGCCTGAGGTACATCTCTGCTAGCTGAGCCGTCGACTGACCAACTCTGAAAGGAAGAAAATAAGCCACCTTCGTGAGCCTGTCTATAATAACCCAAATAGCATCTCTACCCGGCCGAGGACCTAGGTAACCCTGTTACAAAATCTATGGTAATGTGCTCCTATTTCCATTCTGGAATTGGCAAGGGCTGAAGAAGTCCAGCTGGTCTCTGATGTTCAGCTTTAACTTGTTGGCAAACCAAACACCGAGAGATAAATCAGGCTATCTTCCTCTCCCTGCCATTCTACCAAAAGTGCTAACGGATATCACGGTACATCTTCGTACCTCCCAGATGAACGAAATACTGAGAACTGTGAGCCTCTGCCATAATCTCATGTCTGATATCACCACTGGATACACAGAGATGCCTCCCATGTCGAAGTGTACCATCCTCATGGAGATATAACTTTGGTCTTCGCCCTGCTACACATTCCGTCCTAAGCCATTGAAACTTAGAGTCTGCTGACTGAGCTAACTTGATCCTCTCAACTATACTGGACTGAACTTGTATACTGGCCATCAATGCCACATTGGTATGAAGGACAACTTTTATACCCATCATCTGAAGATCTACTAACAAGTTTGGTTGTGTTGTTAGACAATAAATTCTGGCTCTTCTGCTTAGCACATCGGTAACAATGTTGGCCTTCCCTGTCTGATACTGCAGGTTGACATCATAATCCACAAGTAGCTCTAGCCACCTCCTCTGACGCATGTTAAGATCCTTCTGAGTGAACACATACTTCAGGCTCTTATGGTAGGTGAATTCCTCTCACGATCACAAAGTTGACGTGACGCATAAGCTATTACCTTCCCATGCTGCATCAAAACACATCCTAAATCTCTGCCTGAAGCATCACAATATACTAAAAATCCTCCGGTCCCATCTGGAAGTGTGAGAATAGGTGCCGTCATCAAGCATCGCTTCAATTTTTTAAAAGAATCCCGACATTCTGCTGTCCAAGCAAACTGCACCTCCTTGCGGGTCAACTGGGTCAATGGCGCTGAGATCCGAGCAAAGTCTGAAATAAATCGCCGGTAATAGCCGGCCAAGCCAAGAAAACTGCAAACTTCTGCAACTGTGCTGGGTACTGGCCAAGTCTCGATAGCCACGATCTTCTGGCAATCCACTTCTACTCCTCCTCTGGTGATGATATGACCCAAGTACGAAATGCGATCGAGCCAGAACTCGCATTTACTGAACTTGGCATACAACTGGTGCTCTTTGAGAATCAGGAGGACAACTCTAAGATGCTGCTCATGCTCCACTTCACTCTTGCTGTAGACCAGGATGTCATCTATGAACACAATCACGAACTGATCCAAGTATGGCATGAAGATACGATTCATGAGGTCCATGAATACGGCCGACGCATTGGTTGCTCCAAAGGACGTAACAAGGAACTCCCAAGCCTATATTTAGATCTGAAAGCTGTCTTCGGGATGTCCTGCTCTCTGACTCTGATATGATGGTATCTTGACCGCAAGTTAATCTTCGAGAATACTGCTGCCCCCTTGAGTTGATCAAACAAGTCATCTATCCTCGGAAGAGGGTATCTGTTCTTGATTATCACTAAGTTCAAGGTACGATAATCTACACATAACCTGGACGTACCATCATTCTTTTTCACAAGAAGCATCGGGGCTCCCCAAGGCGATCCACTTGCACGAATGAATTCCTTGGTCCTGAGTTCTTCAATCATCTTGTACAATATCTCTAACTCTGACGGCGCCATCCTGTAAATTCTCTCCGACACTTGGGCCATCCCTGGGATCAAGTCGATGGTAAACTCGATCTCTCGCTCTGGCGGTATTCCTGGAAGCTCTTCTAGGAAAACATCTAGAAACTCTTCAACTATCCGGGGTAACTGTACTGCTGCTACTGCCATCCGTAATACCGGAGGAGAAGGTTCAACTTTGCCTCGGGAAAAGGAAAACTCTGGCTCGCCTGGAATGCTAAAAACGATCCTGCCAATATGGCAGTCTATCCTAGCATACTGGTCTCTCAACCAATCCATTCCTAAGACCACATCACAATCGGCCATCGAGAACTCTATCAATCTAGCAAGAAATTCTTTACCGCTAACTACGATCCGACATAAGAAAAATACTCTATCTACTCCCAGAAGACTGTTACCAGTAAGTTTATTGAGCCTTATTGATAAGGACTCAGGCTCCAGTCCTATCCGTGTCGCGAACCGTGGAGACATGAATGAATACGATACACCAGATTCAAATAATGCTGATGCTGGAAAGGAGTTGACGAGAATAGTACCTGCCACTACCTCACTTGGTGCCAATCCTTCTTCTACGGTCATCGCCATCGCCTGACCATGCCCTCGGGGTGCTAGTCCCCTCTGCTAAAAACCTTTCTGTCTGCTCTGAATCAGGGCTTAGGCCTGTGCATACTGCTAGGGGTTCTGCTGCTAGAATTCTTGAGACTGAGACGGCAATGGCCTCTGAGACTGATACTATTGTTGTTGCTGGACCGGTGCTGGTCCTCTCACCGAAGAAATAGAAAAGTTAGAAGATGATGAACTACCCCTATTCGGGCAGGATCCTATCTTGTGATCCGCTGCCCCACAAGCCAGGCACAACCGCTGTGCCCTGCAACATTCTACCACCACATGTCCTGGCTTCCCGTAATGTGAACATCCCACTGCGAAAGAGTGCTTCTGCTTCTGCTGCTGAGGGTACGTCGGAGTTGAATATTGAACCGACGTCACTGAAGCTGCCTGCCACGGAGCTCTAATGGTCAAAGCCCTATCTGCCGGGGCTGGTACTGAAGACTGATTCATCTGGCCGTGAGACCTCTTTCGACTCCCGGTCCGATCCATAATCCTCTGGGAGGTATACTTATGCCTCTTCGCTGCCCTCAATACTGCATCAAAAGTCTGATCCTCAAACTGCTCTACTGCCAGTAAAATCTCCAGGTGGAGTCCCTACTGGAACCGCTGGGCTCTGTCGAACTCGGTCGCTACCAAGGTGGGAGCAAACCGGCTAAGTCTCGAAAACTCGACCGCATACCCGTCGACCGTCCTGTCCATCTGCTTTATATTGGTGAACCTCGTCTGGAGGTCGTACCGAGATACAATATCGAAATACTTGGTCTGGAATCTCTCACAAAATACTGCCCAAGCAATAGGTGCCACTAATCCAACGGCCTGCACCGCCCACCAGCTGCAGGCAAGATCCAATAACTGCAGGCGTACCACGGCCACCTTCTCATCTTCTAGAGTCCTGGCTGCTTCTATAATCACCTCTGTATCCTACAGCCAAGCATCTGTGGCAATAGCATCTTCGCTACCATCGAAGAAGGAAGGGTTCAGGCGCTTGAAGCTGTTGGCCGCACTGTTACCTTGATGACCTCATCTGGTCATAGTATCTGTCACTACCTGGTGCAATACATCGTCTCGACGATCTTGAGAAGCTAACATTGTCCTGATGAGACCTACCAAGGTGACATCATCAGGCTCTACAGGCTGGACGGGCTGAACTGGTGGCTCTTGACCCCCAGTAGGCATGACTTTGGAGGCTACTCCTGAATGCTGGGCTTGATCTCCAGGTTGCTGCTGGTCCACGGAAGGTACTCCGCCTTGCCGATCGGTAGGACCAGAAACAAAGTCGCTAAAGGAGACGACATAGAGAACAATAAGGAAGGACCAGGACAGATCAAAGATACAAGCATATGAATTATGGGAATTTTTAATTAATTTATGGGAATTTTTATGGGAATTTTTAGTTAATTTAATACTATTTAAAATTGGTAAATTATAATTTTGACGTGTTAGCTAGTGAACCCTAGAACTGTTGAGCGTAGAGACTAACCATGACCATGGGGTCCAAACCATGTGATTAGAATGACTATTTACAACTTTTTAGGCTAAGGATATTTTGGTCATTTTGTGACTTTTAAATTATTTAGGATTTTTATTAATTGATAAATTTTAGATTATTTTAATAATATTTAAATTGATGTATTATGATTTTGGTCATTTTTTCTATTTTAATATTTTGGGAAAATTTTATATTTTTAATATTGTTTTTATTGGATTTGTTTAGTCGGGTTTAAGTTTCGTCTCGTTCCAACTTGTATTGTGACCCGGGTAGCTTAAACTCTAGATGGGACCCAATATTAAGTTAAGCATGGCCTACAAAGCCCAACATTTAAGTTAGTTAGTTAGACTAATTTTTATCATGTTAGAATGGTTAAGTTAGAGACTCAAAACTAGATCATTTTGACCCCAAACTTGAACCTAGTCTAGACTTAACCATATGATACTAGAGAGGAATAATTAGGACATTTCCCATTAGTCCTAATGGGCTCCTTATGGCAGCCACCTTTAGGGGAGAATGATTCATTTCATTCATTACAATCTTGCCTCTTTTATTTTCCTTCTGTTCTTTTCTAATTTTAGAGAGCCTTCCCTTTGATTTGATCTCCAAATCAAATCATTCCTTCACCAAATCTTTCCTCAATCATTTCCATTCTCCAAGGGAAGGGTGCTACCAAGGATTGGAGAGAGGTGCAAGAAGGAGTGTCTACTTTGAGGGATCTTCGTATCGGAGCCGTGTCCTAAAGGATTTCATTGGGATTCCACTCCCAATAGGTAAAACCCATCCTCTAAATCAATTTCCTTTGTATATAAATTAGTTTTGAATCCGTAGGATCCATCCTCATGCATGTGTCCCCTTTAGATTCAAATTTTAGGCCATTTGGAGCTCTCTTGAGGATTTTAGATATGTGTCTTGTGTCCTACTTGATAGATTCTAAATTAGGACACCCCATGTGTATGTATGTATGATAATAGTTTAAATAGATATTTGGATTCAGTTTTAGAATGGTTAGAGAGTGGATTGATCTTAGTTAGGATGGTTAGAATGAGTTTTATTTGGATACCTATGTTGGTATCCAAGTATCTTGGCCTACATGTGTTTCTTTTGTCCAAAATAACTCAAATTCGTCATAATATTCATCCACGTTTTTATTAACCAAAGCAACTTAGAAATTTCATAACTTTTAGCTTAGAACTCTGTTTAATCTTCCGTTTTTTTAAAAGAACCGTATCGAAGTTAGCTTTCCAAATTTATATTTTAATAAGCCAAAATCGTTCTGAAACCTTTTGTAAAATTATTTTAGTGTCAGCTGTCCGAAAGACAAACGTGTTTCGGTGTTTTCGCGATTCCGGGAGCTTCCGGACACGAAAATGCAATCTGTTTGAAGTTTCAGAAAGCTAACACGAAGGACTATAACATACTTTAGTCCTAGAATTTAGTGAAGGCCCAATGGGTATAGTATTGGTTTTAAATAGAAGAGTGACTATACGACATAGACATTTTGTGTAACCTATGAGCCTATGTAGTATAGATATTAAATAAATGTAGAGTATGTAATGCATGACATATTAGATGAATGAAATGATGTATATATATGATATATACCCACTTTACATTAATGTATATATATGGTTGAATGCATGTATGTAGGAATGCAATCAATGTAATGTATGTAAGCAATGCATGAATGAAAGAATGATATACAATGTATGCATGAAAGTATATAATGAATACTAGATATGAATGCAAGGTATACATGTAATGATAGATATGAATGCATAATGTATACATAATGTAATACAATAGATAATGATAGTATGTATGGTAATGTAGAATATATGATGCAAGCATGTATATGTCCACTGTTTTTCCTTTTTCTTATATTTTTCCTTCCCTTTCCTTTCCATTTCAGTTTTTTTCCCTCTTCTATTTTTACATGTTGTATACAATGTATATAATGTATTGATGCATGTAAGTATGTAATATGCATGAATGACATGTATGTAATAAAAATAAGTATATGTATGCAACTTAATGATATATGAATGGATGTAATGCCTGAACTGAAGTATGCATGCATATGGGATATGAATGAATGATATATATAGGTGTTAAGGTAATGTAATGTATGTATTCACATATATTTTGAGTTAAATATATGAGTTTGTATGCATATATTATATGTATGCATGTATGCAGGAATGAATGTAATATAATGTAGAGTATGCATATATAAATATAATGTATGCAAGTATAAAAAAAAAATATGTATGTATGCATCTATGTATGTATGTATAGGTGCATGAATGAATGCAAGTATGCATATCTGATATGTATGTAGGCATGTATGCAATGTATGTATGTATACATGATATGTATGTATGCATGTATGCAATATAAACATGTATGAATGTATACATGTATGTTGTGTATCCATGTATGTATGTGTGGATACATGAATCAAGTATGTATATAGTGATAACATGAATGAATGAATGTATAAACGCATGAATGAATGTCATATATGAATGAATGAATGAATCAAAGGTATAAGTAAAATATAATGCATTGTAATGAATGTTAACATATATAATGTATAAAAGTATGTATGTAAATGTGCATGAATGTATATATCTATGTAACTACGTAAATATGCATGATATAACATATGCCTATATATTTATAAATATGTATGTAATATGGATATACATGTATGTATGAAGGTATGTATTTATATATAGTATCTATTTTATATTATGTATTGTTGTGGTTCACATTGCCATGTGATTGTGTGAGTGCTAGCCTAGGCTTGGTTAGGCCTAGTGAGACTTGTTAGAGTTATTTGGGCTAGGACTTGACCTAGTTGACCTAGTTTGACTAGTGTGGTTGACTAGAGTTGACCAAGTATTGACTTTAGTCTAGTTTGACCTAGACAGCATGTAGATACATTGTAGCAGTCTATTTTACTATTTTGGACATGTAGTGACTTGTACTGTTCTATAGGAACCAGATACCACTCCTCGGACAGTATATTCTCTTCAGATATTCAGGATACCAGGCGAGTACATTCTCTGATCATTTTATATCCTGTTTAGGATTATATTTCCTGCTTTAGATTACTTTACTTGATGCTGACACGTTGGTAACACGGATTAGTACTATATGGATCTTGTCGTACGATGTTATCCCCCTAGCGGATACATCGGATATTTCATGTTCATGTACTTTATCATGAGCATCACTCCTTGTGTTCGTGTTATTCGTGTACAAATCGTGTGAAATCGTGTATACTCATGTGCTCACATGATCATCGTATACAACTATACTTCATGTGCAATAACATAACTTGACTGGATCCTTGTGTATTGATTGGGGGCAGGGGAGTAGAAGTGGTTATGTACTCAATCTTGTAGATTACTCGTGTACAACCTCTGTAGATTAATCGTGTACAATATCGTGTTGTTTACATAACCATCTTGTACTCTGAATCACTAGCACTGATTAGTTCTCTTATATACTGTAGCTATTTACTTACAGTCTCTCTTTTACATCATGTTGTTCTTTCAGTTTCATGTATCTTTCTTTCAGTTTCATGCACCTTACTCTCTAGCATGTTTATATTTCCTAACCTGTTATAATTTGTTGAGATGTACTGTGCTCGCTCCTGTCCTGACTGGACCTGTTGAAAATATTACAGAGGATGCGGATGAGGTGCTCTGTACCACATATTACAGGACTACCCTAGAGGACTGCTGTGACCTGGACCAGCAGTAGGACCCCTTAGCAGTGGATGACACACCTTTAGTCTATGATGTCTTTTTATTGTATTTACTCTATAGATTACTATAATTGAGATTTTAGATGTTATCTGGATTTGTGATATCTTAGATACTTAGAATTCTACTGGTTGTATCTCTGTGGATTCATTTCATTTCTTATTTATATCTTATCATTTCTACCTTAGATGTGATTGAGACTGTATTCTGCTATGTCACCTCCATTCGGAGTGTATATACTGTACAGGTACCTTATATATTGTTAGATGATTGACCTAGGATATCGTTCTACCGTCGACACTGCGGCATAGGCTGGACATACCCACTTCTCGTGCCCTTAATCTAGGGTGCGGGTCGTGACAAAGGCAGATGCCAGTCTTGTACTGTTGTGAGCCATATCATCATGTAGCCTAAAAAACTGATCGCCCATGGCCATCTGCATCTCCTACAGTACTGTAGTATCTTCATGATGGCACGCTCGAGAGTATCAATCGTGTGTTGAGCATTGCATCATCCATCTGAAGCTGAGATAGTGGTTGCTCCATAATCCTCCTCAATATCTCGTCATGCTGATCAGCAACCTATCGGACAACGCTCTCGTTAACTTGGGTCGACTCCTGTAAGGTTATAGGAAATGTATACTGATAGAGGGTGTCCTGGATGACTGCGTGGCAATAAACATGTCGTAGGTTCCTGTACCATAGTATGTTTCCCTCTGAAGACCACCAACGGCAGTCATCCAGAGCTCATCCGCTCACATAGGTATCGTGGTATGCAAGGAAGTACCAGCCCCTTGTTGGCCCATTAGTTAATGATCACACCTGATTTTGATAATCGACGTCAACTTTGGTCGATACGTAAAATATACAAACTGCTACAAGTTTACAGGTTTCAAAGAAGAAGAACGTCTATCGCATCTACATTCTACTACTTCAAAGTTCAGACATCGCATCATCATCAAGAACAATATCGTACTGGAATCAAGATCAAGACTTTTATTTTTTTTCTGTATTTTCAATTTTTTGAGTCTAGGAAATATATTATGAGGTTTATCCGGATTGGTACTGGCTTAGGTTTTTATCCGTGCACATATCCAAATTAGCCTACCTATTTAAATCCCAAAAGTCCATAATTCCAAAATACCCAAAGCCTATGCAAATTTGGTCCATACATACTGTTCTGACCCTGACAAAACTTAGGGTGAACTCGGCCCGAGTTTGGCGCAAGTTTGATCTGGGAAATTCAAATTTTAGTTCCATTAAATTTGCCTACAACGTTCATTTGCGAGATTTATGCATCCGAACTCTGTCCGAATTCGGTCAGCAAAAACACTATAAATAAAGAAGAATTCTCATCTTTTTAAATCACTCATTCACTTTTTCTTTTCTATCTCCTTATGTGTTTTTCTACGATCAATTTCAAATCAAGCCTACCACTCTTAGCCAAAGCCTGTTCGACCTAGAGTTTTGGTACTGAAGAGTTGTATCAGAGGCGTCTTTCAAAAAATATTCAAGTTTTCGAAATCAAGTTGTGGAGTAGGTCGTGCGCTCGTTAGCATGTATGGTGTTGTAAGAGACTACAAGCTCTCATTTAGCTTATGCCATAGTGGATTAACATCGAGCAAGAGTACTCGAGACTGGACTAGTCCTCTCAGAGGGATACCAGTATATATCGCTGTTTCACTGAGTATGATTCTCTAATCTCTTACTTTTCCATATTTTAATTACTGTTATTTACCTACTATAGTTTATAACTGCTTATTTTTAATCGGTGATTATTTCTGCTGCACATGCATACACTCTTTTTACCCCCTCTAGAGGTGCTCAACGGTCCTACAATTGGTATCAGAGTAGGTTATACTTATACATAACCAATCTAAAAAGTATAAATATCTATGGCAACCGTTAAATCTATATTCAACGGTAAAGAATAATCCAAAAATAGACCCCCACTATTTGATGGTACGAATTATACCAATTAGAAAACACGAATAAGTTTCTTTCTCAAATCATTGGATTTCGATCTTTGGTCAATAGTAATAAGAAACTGCCTAGAACAGTGATTGATGGTGTATTTGTAGACAAGCCATACGACAAATACATGGAGCATGAAAAGACATAGGCTAGTATAGTACACAAGCCATCAATACACTATTTTGTGCAATTGACAAAACCGAGTTCAATCGCATCTCAACCTGTATGACTGTGGACACACACAAAAGTAGAAGAAATGCTATCTTTTCTTTATTGGCGCAAGGTACCATAAATCGAGTACGCCTGAGAGATCCTGCGCTGAGGATCCCCGAATACAAAAAATTTTTGGGGAATGGGACGATGGCGATAGAGCGACAGTCGCTCCTTTACTCCGTTGACACTCTCAGCTCACTGGCAAGAAGTGCAACAATTTGGCTCTTGAAAATGCTCTCCGTTCTCTGTTTTGAAGAGGGATGAGACCCCTTTTTATAGTCATTCTTGAGTTGGAATGATGTTATGCACCCACATAAGAAAACACACTAGTTTTCATGTGTGCGTATGGTCTTGCTTTCGGCGCATAGGATATAGGCACATGCAAGCTGCGTGGTCATGGGTTGATCGTGGTGCTGACGTGGCCGCATGCTTTGGTGCACGACTGCTCGTGGAGACTGACGTGGTCGTACGCTTCGGTACACGTTTTGATCGTAGCTTTGACCAAGTCAGGGGCTATTCTGGCTTGGGCACATTGCCTGGAGCAGGGCTATGCGCCCTCTTTCTGGGGGAGCTTATCTTGGGCGCATAGAGCTTCACAGGATAACTTGGGCACATAGAGCTTCACATGGTGACTTGGGCACATAGAGCTTCACAGGGTGACTTGGGCGCATGCGAGTTCGCTTGGGCGCATATGTCCTCGTTGGCTTGGGCGCATAAGGCTTTATTGCTGAACTTTTCATGCTTCTACATGACCTCCATCAAAGTTTTCGATACTTAAACGAGTTTAAAGTACTTTGAAAGAAGCATGGACCGTCTTCTCGTGATGCAGTGGGCGCATACCATGCCTCTCTCTTTCGGCGCATAGCGTTTGACCAGCCTGTCAAAGCGACAACTGTTGAGATCTGACATATTCATCGGGATGGAATTTAAAGAGGTCCATCCTTCATACGTCGTCCATGTCAGCAAGTGGTAGTCGCATAGTGTGTAAGAGGTTGGATCTTCGTTTGGGCGTATAGGCTATGGTGGGCGCATAGTGCACGATGGGCACATAGGCGCATAGGAAGTAGTGGGCGCATAGGAAGTGGCCCATGCCTATAAATAGGCTCTGAAAGAGAGAGAGAGAAAGTTCATTATTCTCCTTTCATAGAACTTTTAAAAAACTCTTCATCTTCTTTCTTTACGAACCATGTCTCCCAAGGTCGCCAAGAGATCTATGAAGGGCAAGGGGGTTGCGCCGAGTGGCTCTCCTCCTGCGACAGCGTCCTCAACAGTCTAAGACCTGATTCTGGATGAGGCCATGCCTCAAAAATAAAGTCTCGAGCATTAATTTATGACGCTCATACTTTTCTTCTGCCTGGGCATATGCGCCTAAGGCAACAAACTTCTGTGAGCATTCTTATGCGCCCACAGAAGTCATACGCCAACACTGTGGTGTGCTATGTGCCCACATGTTGCCATGCTATACGCCCACATGTTGTTTGCATGTTGTGCGCCCATACGTTGCTTGCATGTTATTCGCCCACGTTATGTTGTACGTTATGCGCCCACATGTTTGTTTTAGGCGCATATCCCTTTGGACGGATAGTCCTTTGGGTGCATAGCCCCTTGGGCGCATAAGAGTTCTTCAGCACTTAGTTTTTTCTGCAGTTTCTGAGTCTAACTTTCTCTTCTATCTTTGCTTTTTGCAGCATCCATGCCGAAGGCTGAGACTGTTGTGAAGGAGGAGATGCTGCCTTCTTTCATCAATCAAGAGTCACCGTTCGTTAAGGAGAAGGTAGTACCAAAAATTAAGGTAAAAGAAGCTTTGGCGCCCATCGGGGAGAGAATTACTCCCAAGATTGAAGCTGCTGTGAAGGAGGAGCCCAAGTCTGAGGGTAGTAGCACTGGGAGTTCTGACCCTCCTGTCTCGGCTGGGGACCTTAATCAAATAGATCCTTCATATGCGAAATGGTTGAGGGAATGGTATATGCCTCAACACAACTAGGATCCGTGGGTTCCCATAATTGTCCGTATTTTTTCTTGGTATTTCTGTCTGTCTTTAGCTGTAGTTTATGTTTCACTTCTTTTGGACATCAATGTAATCCTTTACTTCTTGTCCAAATAAAGAGATGGACTTTCTGGTTTGCTCATGAGATGTAGTCCTGTGAATGTAACTGATTTTGAAACAAAAAATTGAATTTATTCACTTCATTTTTTGGCTTGTGGTATCTGTGGTGCTTGTATTAGAGGGCCTAATACAGCATTTGTGTAAAGGGTATACCGCTGGAGGACTCTTTTTTTTGGACCAATTGCCCCTTTGTACATCTAGGAATACGAGCAAATAGATTTAAATGATACTTTCATGGACCTATTACCCCTCTGAACACTGGCTGTGCAAAAAATAGATTCGAAACAAAACCTAACAGAGGAAATATGGACGTGATAGGTTTTGTGGTCTTAACACCGTGTCTTTTATCTCGGGTTGGGTACAGGTGTCAAGTAGGAAGACTATCGCTATCAGAGGTAATGTGGACGTGACATATCATAATCAGGAGTGGTTTTTGGTGGAATAGATTTTCTTGTCAGGTTCGGCTTCTTGTCAGGTATCCCGTCTTGGAGCGGAAGAAAATCTCCAAGCTTTCTCTCCGACGACCTCCACTGAAGATGACAAGATGGCCCAGGAAGTCGTCAAAGCTTTCTACTCTGTGCTGAAAGTGAAGCTTCCTCGAGTCCTGAATCGGAATGCTGCCTTTGGCCCTGTGAAGGCTGTTGCCGAATGCCAAGTGGCGGCCCTCGAGAGCATAGTCGGTTATGAAGAGCGGGCCAATACTCTGAGGAAAGTTCTGAATGACCTGGAGGGTCAGGTGGCCAGGTTCCGGGATAGCAAGCAGCGAAGCACGTCATCACTATTTTATGCAGAAGATGAGGCTTTGATCACGACTCTTGCGAAGGAGAAGGCTACTTTCCAGGCAAGAAAGGACGCCCTCGTTTGAGAGATTGGCGAATTAGCTGACCGGTATGGTCAGTTCAATGCTGCAAGTGAGGCACGTACTACCTCGAAAAATAAACTGGCTGCACAAATCACCGGGAAGTATAATCACATTGCGCAGATCCAGAACGAGATCGCCCAACTGGAAGCCGACTTGAGGGCGGCAACAACTGAACAGGAGGATTATTTGTCTCAGGTTGACATGACTGTCACCACTTCTGCCCATTTAGAAGAACAGCCGGCAAAGTTGGAGGGAGAGCATCTGAGTCTGATCCTTTTCGAGGACGAAGGTGCTCGTCAAGAATAGGCGCGCCGTCAAGCTACCGCGAAGTCTGAAGCCGAAATCATGGCTCTAAGGGACAACATCAATCACCTATGTATCCCTTAGATTCTCTATTTTTTTCACCCATCATGGCTCTTGTACACTTTTTTTCGTCTTTTGATAGACGTTCAAGTAAAGAATAAAGAATCTTTTCAAAATGAATGTAGTTTTGTGAAATATCGGAACTAGATGTAATATGGATGTAGCAAGGATATTTCTGGTAGGTATTCCGCTGAGAAATTTTGATGTGGACCTATTATCCGTTTTATATTCAAGTTTTTTTTGAATATAGATAATAAGTTGAACGAGGCTGCTAGTAGAGGTAATATAAACGTAATAGCCGGAGATGTTCTATATCTGACCAGAGGTAGTATGGATATGGAAAGATATATAACGTTAGGTGAGAGTGGATAATTCAGAGGTAGTATGGACGTGATTATCCTTGATGAGTGCTTTGCTCAGAGGTTATATGGACATGGCAAAACATTTCTTAATCATTCCACTGGGGAAATAATTATCGAAAAATAATTCAGAGGTAATAGGGACGTGACTTGTTTTCGTCAAATCGAGTTTGGACAGAGTCAAAAATGAGAATGATTCCACTGGAAAAATATTTTAGAGGACCTATTATCCAAGGTGTATTCAAGACTCTTGAAATACGGATAATAGTTAGATAATTTTTGAATCATATAAACATCGTACTGTACATTTACATGACCGAACATATGTGAACATTATGCAAAAAAGTTTACACGTAGTATTTCTTTAGGAACTTGCCGTTGATAGGCATCATAAGCAAGTCACCATCATGCTTGGTTAGTTGGTATGCACCGTTAGAATACACTGATTCTATGATGCAAAAACCCTCCTATTTAGGCTAAATTTTTCCTTTTGCTTTGTGTGTCATGACCATTGGTCTTCTCACTGCTAAGACTAGATCACCGACTTGGAAGATTCTTTCTTTCACCTTTTTGTTGAAGGCTCTGGAAAGACGTGCTTGGTATAGCTCAATACGCTGCTGAGCTAACAAGCATTTTTTGTCTAGTGCTTCGAGCTCCTGTAGACGCAAATGGTAGCTTTCTTCGGTAGTCAACTCGCTGGCTAAGGCTACTCGAAGAGAAGGAATCTGGATTTCTAGGGGAAGAACTGCTTCGTTCCCATAAACCAGAGAGAATGGTGTACTGCCTGTTGGAGTCCGGACCGTTGTACGATTGGCCCGTAGACATTCGCCGAGCTTCTCATTCCAATCGTGCTTGTTTGAAGACATAAACTTTTTTGAGAAGTTTTATGATGGTTTTATTGAAGGCTTCTATTAGCCTGTTAGCCGCTGGATTGTAGGCTGTAGAGGCTACGTTCTGGATTTGATTCTTATCGCAGAACCGATAAAATGCTTGGCTTACGAATTATGGGCCATTATCATGGATGATCCTGCGAGGTAGGCCAAAGCGATAGATAACGTGGCATTTGATGAAACTGATCACGTTTGACGCCTTCACTTCGGTGAGCTGAATATCTTCCGCCCATTTGGAGAAGTAGTCGGTTATGCCAAGAATGAACCGATGTCCTCTGGATGATGGCGAGCTGATTGGTCATATGACGTCCATGCTCCAGGCTTCAAAAGGCCAAGACGCTACCGTCGGATGTAGAAACTCTGAAGGTTGATGAATGAAATCGGTATGGAACTGACAGGCTCTACACTTTTTGCATATTCAACGGCATCTGCTATCATTGTGGGCCAATAATAATCTATTCTTTTGAGGCGATCTTGTAATTTGGGACCTGGTTGATGTGCACCACAAACTCTGTCGTGAGCCTCCCGGAGTGTATGTTTGGCTTCTGTGTCTGATAAACATCGTAACAGTAGCCCATCGTAAGAGCGTTGGTACAGCATCTTGGTAGCTGTGTTGTAGTAAAATCTGAGGGATCGTCTTTGGATAGACACTACTTCCTTCGGGTCCTCGAGGAGGATTCCATAGACGGCGTAGTCTATGAAAGGAAATCTTCAGTCTTTAATATCGATGTTTGTTTCCGTTGTGTAACTGTGATGAATATGTATGATATTTTTTACACAGAATAGTTCTCGACCAGACAATGTGATCGACTGCTGCGTATTGGTAGGGACAGGCAAGGAAGCAGTGAGACCGGCTAGAGCATTGTTTGCCATAAAAAAATCAAAGACAAGTATAAAAGAACACTGAAATTGATTGGCGAACTCACTTGTACAAAAAAAAATCCTAGAAATAAATCCTAGGAAACAATCTAAGTATAATTGTTTAGTTTTGATTATGGGAGGTGACGGTAGAGGCTAGGAAAAGTGCTATCAACTCTGCCTTACTTCTTGGACTATCTGACGCAGTCTTTAGCTCTTGAAGAAATTGCTTTTTTTTGAAGGTTGCCAGCCTTTTGCAGGGGTGTGGCACCCTGCTATATATAGTGGTTTGTGTGTTGAGCCGTATAGATGGCCTGTGGCCACGTGGCTAATTAGCACATGAAGACCCGCTCTTTGGCCGCCATCTGTCAATGAGATTTTGTTGCAGCAAATCTGGGCAGTTAGGACTTGGTCAGTCTGCCATGTGTCCTGTCGTAGGAATTATTTTGTGCCATATGGATCTCTTAGTTTTCGACCATGTGGGGCCGCACGAGACTCATGCGACTTAAGTCGCAGACTTCCTTAGCCCAGACATAGCTTAAGGATTTAAGCCGTATAGATTCTGTATTTTGGACACATAAAGGTCATGCGGCTCGGATCACAGTTACTCTTGGCCGTATGAACCTCGAAGACTTTGGGGCCGTATATGTTTGAGCCGCATAAGGTTCATGCGGCTTAGGTGACACTCCTTTTGACCGCATGAAAGCGTACGAACCCTACTTTTGGACGACGTCTCATGTCTTATCTTTTTGTCAAAGTGTCAGAGCTATCATTTTTTTCAGTTTTGACAGGATTTGTCAGCTTTATCAGACGAACTGATTCTCTTGGCCGAATATCTTTCTTCTTCAGCTGGTTGTCGACGTGTCGCATGCGGGTTTTTTTTATGTGGACCTGTTCGGCCTAAAGTATATATGCAAAAAATTATGATCCGCATGAACCCCATATTTTCTATGCTTCTACAAGACCTCCTTCAAATTTTTCAAATTGCATATTTGGAAAACTTTGAATAAGAAGCATGGATATGTCAAGCCGTAGGGAGTCTTCAAGTCGCAGGGAATTTTTCGTACCGCAGAGAGATCTCGAGCCGCAGGGAAATCCTGAGCCGCATATGAAACCTCGAGCCGCAGAGAGACTCCATCTGCTTGCCAGTTGTCACCGCTGCATTTAATTTTCTTGATTTTGGGTTTGGGTCCTCTTTTCGAGATAAAGTCGACGGTTACTAGGGATAAAATCCCCAAACGCCATCATTATCTTTAATGATCTCGGGAACCGAAGCGGCACTCTTCTTAGAAACTCTATAAATAGGGGTTATTTTAAAGAAAAAATGTTCTCTTTTAGCTTCTTCTCTTTCATCTTCGTCTTCTTGTCTTCAATGGCTCCAAATGCTTCCAAGTCGACTGGGGCCAAAGGGAAAGGACTTGCTCCTCCATCGAGCGTGGTGGGCTCTCCTTCCATTCATTCCAACGTGCACCCCTATCAAAGGTAAGGACAGTGGAAAGACGATGGCTATGTCGTATTTTTTATGTGCGGGCCTGTGCTATATCGCTTTCTATGCTTTAAGCTTGATCGATGCGTGCCCTATCTCAGTTGGACCACATGTGTTCTGTATGATAGGGGCGTATGGGCTTAGTCGCATAAGCGCTGCATATTAAAGCCTGAACCGCATGAGTGACCCAGGACTGATTCACATAAATACTGTATAATTGTGCTGTCATGACCCGTACCCTAGAGTAAGGGCACGAGAACGTAACAACGGCCAGCCTACGCCGTAGTGTCGGTGGTAGAACGCTGTCCTATGTCTCATGCATCTAACATTATAAGGATAAGCAGTTTATACTTCCCGAATGGGGGTGACATAGCAGAATATAAACTAAATCACATCTAAGGTAGAGCATAAAGGAAGATAGATAAAACATGAAATCCAAAAGAGATACAGCAGATAAAAGTCTAAGTGTCAAAGATACACAAACCCATAAATACATCTCAAAGCTCAAATACAGTAATCCATAAACACAACTCAAGACAACTGAAAATAAACTATAAGCAAAACCCTAGCTATCTATACAACCTCTACTGTGTCTCCTCTAGGCTAGCAGACAACCTCCAAGCTATTTGTAAAGTTTATCAACAGGTCCAGTTAGGACAGGAGAGAGCACAATACATCTCAACAGTTCATAGCAGGTTAGAAAGTATAATCATGCAGTAAAGTAAGATACAGGTACTGAAAAAAATGCAGTATGTAAACAGAGAGAGAGAGAGCTATAATAGAAATATCTATTATAACAGAGACTAACCGTGGCTAGTGAGTCAGAGTACAATATAGACATGTAAATGGCGTAGGAGATTCTGATGAGACACTATGGAAAGATTCTGATAAGATACTACTTGGATATTATTCACATGTCTCCTTCTACTCCCCCGTACCCCAGTCAATACACAAGGATCCAACCAGGTTATGTTATGATTCCATGCAAAGGCCCCCGAAGGGTGATATATGGATATCCCATAAATGGGGATTCTAGGAGATTCTAGGATACCCAGTAAATGGGATAAGAGATTCTAGGAGACTCTGTGATCATAAGATTATATGTCACAAGTGATCAAAGAACCAATGAAGCATAGTGATACGCCATGTAAGTGAAACGCACAGAACATGTAGTACCCGATGCTCCCTAAGGATAACATCTCAAGAAGGGATCTATATAGTACCAATCCGTGTGACCAACATGACAGTAACAAGTAAAGTAATTTAATGCAGGAAATAATTCTAAGCAGGATATGAAATGATCAGAGAATGTACTCGCCTGATACCCTGAACAGCTGATATGAAAAGATGGCCAACTGGAGTCACAGAGTCCTAGTTATAGTAACATAGGTTATAAAGAGTTCAATTTATATGTTAATTGAAATTATAATACAATCTACATGATTCTAAGTCAATCTAGGTCAAAGTCAACTTTGGTCAACTATAAAGTCAAACTAGGTCAGCTCTAGTCAACTGTGGTCAAACTAGCTAGGGTTGGGTCAACAATGGTCAACTAGTCTAGTTAGTCAATTCTAGGTCTAAACAAATTAAGTATATACAAATCAAGTATCCAAGATAGCTACTAACTCATAGCCTAAGTCACTTACTAAACCAAGCACAAAACTAAACCATAAGCTAACAAGGCACACAAACTTAGTCATATAATATATATATATATATATATATTATTCATATTCACATATTCATATACATAGATATATATAGGAAAGCTATATATATTTATAATATATATATATATATATATATATATATATATATATATATATATATAGGCACATACATATATATAGAGAGAGAAAGAGAGGTAAAAGAGTAAGTGAGTATGTGTGTGTTTGGCATGTGTGAAAGGATATGTGTTAATGTTCTAAAATTTAATGATAGGTAGGTGTATGTGACATGGGATACATGATGTCAAAGGATGTATGAATGAATGAGTGTAAAAGGTTATAGGTTAACTCGGTTTATAGAAATGCATACATACATACATACTTACATTGTATACATGCATACATATATATCATGTATATTACATTACATGATACATACATGTATACTTGTATTATATTATACTTACATTTATGCATATTAGAAACTTGTATTTATATTAACATATTGCAAACATTCATTTCATTCATGCATCTATGTATTACCTACATGTTTTATACATATGCATACATTGTATATTCTTATCATTTTATACATTAACATAGAGACATACAAACAAGCACACATCATATGTTTCATACCTTGCATTACCTTACATATCATGTTATATATTATCATTCATTTCTTTCATATATTACATTCTATATTACCTATATACATGTATTTCCTCCATTCATTCATGCTTGCATTATATACTCTACATTACCATACATGTTATCATTATATATTGTATTACAATATTTATACATTATGCATTCATATCTAGCATTCATTATATACTTTCATGCATACATTGTATATCATTCTTTCATTCATGCATTTATGCATTGTTTATATGCATTATATTAATTGCATTCCTACATGCTTGCATTCAACCATATATATACATTAATGTAAGAAGAATATATATCATGTATATTATTTTATTCATCTAATATATCATGCATTAAATACTCTATATTCATTTAATATCCATACTACATAGGCTCATAGGTTACACAAAATGCATATATCGTATCTACTTAAAATTAATACTGTACCAATTGGGCCTTCACTAAATTCTAGGATTAAATTATGTTGTAGCTCTTCGTGTTAGCTTTCCGAAACTTTAAACGGATCGCATTTTCGTGTCCGGAAGCTCCCGGAATCGCGAAAACACCGAAACGAGTTCGTCTTTCGTGCAGCTGACACTCAAACAATTCTACAGAAAGTTCTAGAATGAATTTGGCTTATTAAAATACATATTTAGAAAGCTAACTTCGATACGCTTATTTTAAAAAAACAAAAGGTTAATTGGAGTTATGAGCTAAAAGTTATGGCATTTCTAAGTTGCTCTAGCTACTAAAAACGTGGATAAAAATTATGACGAATTTAGGTAGTTTGAGACAAAAGAAACACAAGTATATAACATAATATGTCAAGAACTCACTCTCTACACTAATATATATACATGAGACACTATAGAACACATCTCCAATACAAAAATATGAGATTAAACATTTAATAATTTATTCATACATAACAACAACACATAGTGTGTCCAAATTTGGGATTTTCCCACATGGACACAACCACAACACAAAGGACACTCCTATGACCTCCAAATGGACACGAAATGGACACAAATGGAGATACAACCATATGAGTCATTCCTATGGGTTCAAAATATTTCTATATGTATATAGGGATGGATTAGAGGAGAGATTATACCTTCCGGGAGAGAGATTCAAAGGAAAAACCTTTCGACACGACATCGACACGTAGAGATTCCAAAAGGACACGAACGAGCTCCGAATCCTCCCAAACTTGGCTAGCACCCTCTAACCATGGAGTAGAAGAGAAATAAAGAAGATTTGGTGGAAGAAGGAGTTCATTTGGATATAAAATCAATAGGGGTTCATCTCTAAATTAATTTGGGGAAGAACAAGAGAGAGAAAGTGGATGAAAACAAATGAATGAAGGAGTGACTCACTCCTTATCCCCCCCACAGGTGGCTGCCCAAAAAGGGTGAGGTGTCCCCTATTTGAATGTCCAAAATGCCCTCCACTAATCTATTTGATTTAAATTAGGAATGGGTTAAAGGTTGAGGTCAATTTAGTCTAGTTTTAAATCTCTAATTAAACTAAACCTATCCATAAATAATTAGTCTAACTACTAACTAAAATTAATATCATGTGGACTAAAATGACTAAAATTAATATCATGTGGGCCATGCCTAACTAGTGTGTGGGTCCCACTAGAGTCAAACTACCCACCAGGTCCCCGTCTCAAGTCGGATTGAGTTAAAATTCGAACCCGACTCAAATAATCCCAAAATAATATCATAAATAATAAAATAAATTTTAACCCCAAAATAATATCATAAATAATAAAATAAATTTCAAAAATATTCAAAAATGCAAAATGACAAAAATACCCCTGTTTCTGAAAACTGGGGGTGACATGTGCCGCATAAGTGTCTCCTGATTAAGCCGCATGGGTGTTTCATATTTTTAGCCGCAGGAGTATTTCATGACTGAGTCGCATGAGCATTTCACGGTTGAGCCGTAATAGCACTTCATGACGGGGCCGCATGAACCCCTAAGTAACTCATGACTGAGCCGCATAAGCATTTGAGGATCGAGCCGTATGAACCCCCTAAGTGCCTTATGACTAAGCCGCATGAATAATTCATGACTGAACCATACGAGCACTTCATGACTGAGCCGTATAAGCACTTGTATGACCTAGACGTATACGTCTTATATTTGTAGGTCGCCCACGCATAACTACTAAGCCGCATAGGTTCTATGTAGCTGAAGGATGAACCTCTTCTAACCTCACTTCTTCTTTTGTCCTTCGTAGTGACCTTGCCCTTAGCTCCATCGAGGGAGCTCCTGGTGGGATCTACGGTGGATGTCAGTTTTGACCAGATAGTCGAACATGTGTCGACTCAGATTACCCGAAATCAGCCTGAAGACCGGCTGAGGGAGATTAGAAACTGGTCCTTCTTTTTCTTACTTAGCATGATAAACTCCGGGTAATTGAATGGCATTCATCCGAAGCCTATGTTTTTATTCGGGGATGCCCTGACTATTTCAAATTCGAGCATCATAGAGACTTTTGAGAGTTTGGACTTCTATTTTCAGGGAGAAGCAATTTACATATCCTTGATGGAACGCCACTTTTCCTTATCTGGTTTCAATATGGTACCTTTTGAGAGAAAGATGTTGAGTTCTCTAATACTGGATCAACGGGGGATCTTTGTGGGCCATATCCGTTTTAACAACCCCACGAGGTCAGTGGTCGCAGTAAAGGAATCAATGAGCTACTCCGTCATTGGGCTGGCTCATGGCAGTCTCATCAACGAACTAAAGCCCAATATGTTTTTCTCTGAGGCGGACACCTTTCTAAAACGGATTGCTCGCAAAGGGTCATACCCTGCAGGGATATTATCGTTACTGAACTGGTATCATCGTTCCCCTCCATGGGTTAACCTGACTTCTTGGATCCTGGCGGAGTATGAAGACATCCTATGACGGATTGGTCTTTATTACGCCATTAGGGGCTCCTGCTATGACTTGTTCATGAACCATAAATTGTTTGTGGCATTGCTTGAGATGTACAACTGTCAGACGGGGACCTTCTTTACTCCAGGTGGAGAGATGGGGCTTGCTCTCTACGAGATACATAGTGTGTCCAAATTACCGTAGGGTGATGAAGCTTATGAGGAGTATACCCCGACCAATAAAGAATTTGAGGAACTAGAGCAGCGGTATCCCGGATTCCTAGCTGTATATCAGGAAGTGCTATGCCACCATAGCACCTGTCAACAAATATCCAAGAAAAATAATAATAGTTCAGAAGGGAACCTTCCTCATACCAAGGCTTGGATTGGCTATCTCTTTAACCTTAGCGCGTCTGGTCGAGTTGCTGTTAGGAGTTCCCAGTCTTTGGAGCAGGTGGATGCTCAAGTGCAAAGTACTAAGATGGCCCGGGCTGCTAGTGACAGATTTGGGCGCCTGTGTGGCAGTTTTAGCAATTTTTATCATGATACTCAGCCTCTGTCTGCTAAGGCCGTCCTAGCCGGATACCTGATGATATGGTTGAGAATTTGTGTCATTTCGGCGGGCTCCGGTACGATTGAAAGGATTAGCCGCAACCTAATCCTCCCAGCGGTAAAGCTGGTTTTTGGGGACAAGTTGGCTCTGCTTCCTGCTATGGTATGCATCATCCATAGGGGTCTCCGTACCTTTACATCGAAATTCATCGCTCGTGATCTTACGAAACCCTTCAACAAAATTAAGCTGTTGTATCATTATTTAATAGGGTGGTTGTTGATGCATTGCCCCTCTCTAATACGACCTGGTCCGGAAGGCAATGCGACAAGCGACGATGCCTTTATCTACCATTATCGTGACATGCTCTGGAATTGTACGAGCTTTCCTTATTACCGAGCTACTCTCGTACAGGTGGATAGATACACTTTTTTTCTGTCAGTTCTGTCTTTTACTGAGGAGGAGATGGGACGTGTTTACCTTGATAGTGCTGTTGTGCCCCCGGCTTTGTCTGAAAAATTATTTCGCTGGTTGCAGATTATCCGTCCCTTCCATCTGGTATACCGCAACCATAATGTTGTATACCTAGAACCGTACCTACCTAGCTGGTATTCTTGGCAATTTGGGTATAGCCAATTATATTTGGATAGCCCTAAACCATGCCCGAGTTTCGAGGGGAGCGTCTTGGATGGTATCCGGGCTTGAAACTATTATTCGGCGATTCATACTCCGGCCAGCTTCGTCCTACCTGACGCCGAAACCTCGGGGCATATCGCATATATAGAGGCTCTTCGTCATGTATCTTTGAATGCGCCTCCCAACGACTTTGATCCCCGTACTAGTTTTATTGTTGGTACGAAATTGGAGGAGCGACAGAGGGACTCCCGAAAGAGGGCAAGGAAGGGAAAAAAGAAAGCTTCCGATTCTGACTCTGACAGCATGGAGGAGAAGGAATACGACTCTGAAGATCTCCATCTCTCTGCAAGTCCTTTGGCTATGCGTGTGCCTTCGCCTGTGTCGAATCCTCCGTGCACACGAAGCAGGCCTGAGGCTGTTCCCGCTGATAGACCTCGTTCCCAGAAGCGAGTTGTGGCTAGGTTTCGTGGGCTTAGTGTCGAGGAAACGGTTAGTGGCACCAAAGTCAACGTAGGGGTAAGCTCTTTCACGACAAGCCCCAATATTATCCTTGGGATGTTATCTGAAGGCCCTCCTTTACAGGTATCGGAGGAGGCAAACCTTTTATCACCAGTTGTTGCCCATGTGGTTTCTTCTTTGGGTCCCGACCCAGAAGTCGCGGGTTCCTCACAGGCGGGTGGTGATATCATTACCTCTGTACCTGGAGCAACAAGGGCAAAAAGAACAGGCCTTGATGGTTTGGGTGCCGCCGCTGACCTCACTGGAATTGTGGAAACGGTAGGAGGAGCGAAGAAGACTCCGACCGAGCCGCAGCCTTTGCCCTTTACTTCTGGTAAGCTATATTATTTTCTTACCAGTGATAAGATTTTCTCTCTCTTTCTTTTTTTGTCATACTGATGGCTGGTTGTGTCGGACCTACAGGATCTACCTCTCTGCTACCAATGGTGGATGTGGCCACGGAGAAGAAGATAGCAGAGGATCCAGGAGCTGACCTGGTACCGACAAGAAACATTCCTTCTCTCCTACCGGCTCGAGTTGAGGGGCCTTCCACCGTACTGAGCACGGATGTCCCGGCTCCCTCAACCTCTCTGGCGAGTGCGGGCTCGATTGGACTTGCCTCTTCTCCGAAATTTGAACTTTTTGCCCTGCCCATCCTTCAGCTCCTTCGAGCTGCGAAAGAGGAGATTACTGCTGTGCGGGAGTCTCGTCGCTCAGAGTTTGTTTCCTTTCTAACAGGATCATCAAGCTCAAGTGTGCCTCCTTCCCAGACACCTTCTGCTCCCTTAGGTGCTATCCCTTCGACGCCGTCCTCTCTGGAGAATTTGAATGAGTCGTCAAGGGACGTAATCGAGAGCTTTTATTGACATTTGAAACGGAGGATTGAGGCTGCTTTGAGGAGGGGAACATCGTTTGCCGTAGCTTGCCATTATGCCTGCGGTTAACTTGAACTGCTGAAGATGCTCCCGGGTGGTGAGGGGCGTCCGTCCCCCTGGAGCACAAGCTGGCAGAGCCTGATCAATACATAACCCAATTGCAGAAACTGCGACAAGTTGACGTGTCTGCTGCGGTGGAGCAGGAGCGTGCTTTCCTTATAATAGCCGTGGAAAAGGTGAAGGCCGTGTAGGAGACAACCAAGCCTACCGTGGAGAAGGATCTCCATAAGCTGTCTCTTAAGTATGATAGGCTGAGCCAAGAGGGTGAGATCTGCTTGACTCGTGAGGAAATCACCTGTCGTGCTATGGCTGAAACCAATGAGCAGCTTCTCCAGCTCCAGGCCAAGTTGGCAATTCTGGAGATTAAGCTCCAAGCCACTCGTTAGGAGTGAGAGAAGATTCACAATGAGATTGCTGAAGTCGCACGAGCCTCTGCTGCTCTAGAGGGAGCACTAAAGAAATTAGAAGAAAACTGGTAGGCTCATGCACATCTCGAGGATGCCGAAAGATTATCCCAGGAAGCTGAACGTCGAGTCAAACTGAGAATTGAACGCTCAACTGTGCAGCTGTAAGACATTCTCATCAAGCTATGTGTTGCTGATGAGTAATAGATTTTTCTTCCTCCCCTCTTCTCTTTTTTTTGAATGTAAAGAATATCCTCTTAGGGGGACTTTTTGTGGACCTATTGCCCTTTTATGCATTTAAAAATGCGAGCAAATAGATTCAAATGATATTTTTGTGGACCTACTACTCTTTCATACACCGATGGTGCGAGTAATAGATTAGGATAACTTTTATGGACTTATCACCCTTTTTGTGTACTGGCGACGCGAGTACTGGTAATAAGTAGGGAGAAGACCAACATATTTACTCAGAGGTAATGAGGACGTGGTAAATATGGGTCTGAAGTAGAGCCTCCCTACTCAGAGGCAATGAGGACATGGTAGGAGTAGGCTTAATAGGAATACATGGAACAACTCAGAGGTGCTATTAACGTGGAAGTTCTATGTATTGGGCAGTTTGTTTATGATGGATGGAAAAACAACTCAGAGGTAATATGGACGTGGCTGTTTTTTTCGTTGGAGAATTTTGTGGACCTATTACCCTTTTTGTGCACCGACGGTGTGAGTAATAGATTAGGACAAGTTTTATGGACCTATTAGCCTTTTGTGCACTGGTGGTGCAGGAAATAGATTTCGAAACAAAAACCTAACAGAGGTAATATGGACATGATATATGGTAGTCGAAACATCAAAGAGGAAGTTCAGAGGTATCAATATACATGAGTTGTCATGCATAGAGATACAAATACGAGTCCCCTCGGGGGGAAGAACGGAGTGTAAGTTCGGAGGTACCTGATGTACATAACTCGACACTCTGGGTAGTTAATATATATATTTTTTTGAAATGTGGCCTTGGAGATTACATCATCAAGAGATGGACCATCCGTTTGTGCCACCAGGTACTTGGCGAATTCTCTGTCCTCTTCGGCTACCCCCTGCGATCCCAAAGGTTGGGACACCATCTTGGGTAACTTGACCACCAGGGGTTGGACTTGTGATTGGGGGTCGGATGACCCTTGGTTCCGACTGCGCAGCCTGGACGAGAGAACCGGGCACGTCTCTATGCAAAGTTGCGACAAGGGGTACGGCTTTGCCTGGTTTACGGGTCTGGAGATGAAATATCAAGGGCTCCTCTGGCCCTGCGATGGTCTCCAGTTTGTCAGTGATGTACTTCTTGGATTCCTTATATAGACAAGCCTCCGAAGAATAATAAGACTCAACTCCTTTAAAGGGATCGATGTTGGCGAATTCAGACTTCACGAAGCCGTGCCTACTGATATACTTGAAGCACTGGTGGAGGGTGGACGATACAATCATATAGTCATGTATCCATAGGCGCCCCAAGAGGATGTTGTAGGGCGTGTCTACATCTATGACGTAGCAGGTAACTTCCGTCTTCAGGTCACTAATCTGGCACTTCAACTGGATCTTCCCTAGGGGATAGCTTCTTCCCGAGTTAAAACCTCTAATGGCAGTATTAGTTCCTGCTAGCCGATGCATAGGGATGCCAAGAAGTTGAAGCAAGCTTTTCGGGATGATGCTTATTGACGAGCCAGGGACGATATACATCCGATCCACCTTGATGTCGCCTACGTATCCAGTGTAGTATAAGGGGCGATCATGCAAATTGGTCTTGATCAACATGTCATACGGAGTAAATATGATGTTAGGCATTGCATCTGTGCTATCGCTGCCCAGTAGATCTGCATGCGGGTCTTCCCTGGAGGCTTGACCTGAGCTAAGTAGGCGTCAGCATTTTGTAGTGCTTCGCTTAATGCGACACGAAGATCTTGGAGAGCCTTAGGAGCTCGTATAACGACAACTTTGCTGGCATATCATCCAATTGTGCTAATATATCAAAGTTGTAAGGTCTCTCCAGTCCCTGAGGTACATCATTGTGGAGTGGCCTGTCGAAGCGGGTTTTATTTGTTTTGGACTTATCCGCCAGTGGTGGCTGAGATGGCCTTGGAACATCAGAGGGAGGCAACGTTGTCGGCTGAGGATCTTCGGTTGAAATATCCCGTACGGGCTGGACTTGTGCTCCAGACCGGGTAATAATGGCTGCAGCTTCCTCAGCCTTGGCTGAAATTGTATGGCAGGATCTAGACTTCCTGTCCTTTTTCTTGCTGGTAGGAGATGACACCTCCTAGGAAGCTTTGGGCACCAAGTTTGGATGCACCCACATGATCTTTTCTTGCGATGTGGGGAAAGGTACCAATCCAGATGTTTGGCTCCGGACGGGTGGAAGATTAGTAACCTCCATCGTTGCCCGAAGGACAGGTATGACCCCGTCTGGAGTGCTTATTGGAGGAAAGTCGCCGAACTGAATAGATACCATGTTTGTCGTCACGGTAACCTCTTCAAAGTCTATCGACAGAGCTTTGGAGTCGATAAGACCCTGAATGTACCGCTTCAATTGGAAGCAATCATGAGTGGTATGATGGACATAGCGGTAAAAGTGACAATACTTTGGGTCCTCCATTTCTGCTGCTCGGGGCTCCCGCCTTGGTAGAGGGAGCTGGATCCTACCCCTTGTAAGAGCATATCGAAGATAGGTTTGACATGACTATCTTCAAATGAGTAATTAACCTTGGGTTACGGACCTTCTGCCTATTTTTGTTCGGGCTTCTAAGTCGCATCAGCGACCATGGCCTGTTTTCCCTTATTGTCCCGGCTGGTGGTGGCACCACTGTTGTTGTTGCTGGGGGTGGAACCAGGACGTCTGCCTTTATCCTCTCCATCTGGGATGTGTAATCCCAACTGGCGAACTTTTTTAATTTTGCCTCTGCATTGGTAGCGCTTATGTAACACCCAATTTTCCAGATGAAGGTAATTTTGAAATTTTGAAATTATATTGTTATTTATTGATATTTATTTCACATTATGATTTTTGGTAATTTTTAATTATTTTTAAACTATTTAAAAACTGTTTTAAGTCATGACTTATGATTTTGATGTGCTGCTAGTGAAACCCAAGTTACTGCATGACCTAGAGCCTAACCATATCATTAGGGTGATTTAATTACCATTCTAGTTTGAGGGTATTCTTGTCATTTTGAATTTATTTGAATTAATATATATTTAATTGAAATTTAATATGATTATTGGAATGGTGTGATTTAAATATGATTTAATTAATTACCTTGTATTGTTTTTAGCCCTAAACTAGATTTGACCTAACCTAGATTAGTCATAGCTAGACGTAGCTAGCCATGGTTAGTCTTAGTTAGTAGTGATTAGTCTTGGTTAAGTCATGTTAGTTAGAGTTAACTAGGTTGCCTTTAAGTCAAGTGTGAAACCTAGGCTTATGGACCATTGATTTAACTAGATGGCTTGAGAGCCATTGATCAAATCCCAAAACCCTAACCGTAGCATTTATGGCCAGCCACCTAGGGTACAACACCCTATAAAATCCCTCTCAAAACATTTGCCTCTTTTGTTTATTCTCTCTATTTTGCAATAACAAGGTTTGTCCCTATAGAAACCCTTTCCTATTTTAATCAATATAATTTCTTTTTCATTCAAACTTCTTCCATAGTGATCTAAATTACTTTCCCCTACTGTTCATAGAGGCCATTCTCAAATTTGGACAATTTGGAGCTTTGGGGTTAGTAAGAAGGATCCTCCATTTTGAAGCTTTCTTTAGAGATGAACACCAATAGGTAACTTCTCATTCTCTTCATAAGATTTCAGTTTCTAGGCATGGATAGGAAGCCTTAGGTGTCCTCTAACTGTAGGAATAGGTTTTGCTAGGTTTCGTGTCCTTTACATGTCCGTATTGGACACGTATCAGTGCGCATTCGTAGGTGTTCGATGAAATGCCACAGTGGACATTTCGATCTTATTTTTTATTTGGTTTGAATAGAAAATTAGGGTTTTGTGTCGCTTATACATTTCTAATGGACTGAACACCTTTTGTGTCGTGTCGGGGTCGTACTGGACCCGTGGACACGCCCCCGTGCGCACGCGGTTGGATGCCCTGCTACCCGCGTGTCCGTGCGGCCATCCTAGAGCTCGTGGACACATGGTATTGGACAAGAAGCTAGGGGCAGTGTCTGACATGACACTCCTAAAGTCTCGTGTCCATTGGTATTGTGTCGGGTGAGCTAGGACACGCGCACGGGTTCGCCACTGTGTGTGCCCAGTGCAGTGTTATGCTCGTGCAGGTTTGGACACGTTCGTGTCCGTTTGTGGACCCGACACTGGGTGTACATCACGTGCATAGATAGTATGTTAATTACCAACTCTTATTTCAATATATTAATGCGTTTTGATATTCGAATTTGATGTTCCCAGGAAGGACTGATACGCAGTCCTGTTCTTTAATTCCTGAGCTTTAATTCCATGTTTAATTTGCTTTAATGATGTTTTAATTGTCATGATTGATCCTACATGTTTATTAGTTCATGTTAGTTCAATTTTTCATATTAGATTAGGTTGTTTGATCTAGAATGGGATTTCGAACATTGAGTTGGACTGAATCGACTGATACCTGTTCTTCATTGCTGAGTTTAATTTCCCATTTAACTGAGATTGGAATTTATTGTTATAAGATGATTCATGAACATGTGTTAGTACTGTTAAGGATTGTCACTGATTTGTTATGGGCTTTAGAATTCGAATTTGGGTTTCGATTTGAGTTGGACAGTTAGTAGGTAACTGATACATTCAGTTTTGATTTGATTATTTTCCTATTGAAACTGTGTTTGATTTCCTTCCTTTTAAAACTGATTTTTGAATTCCAATGTTAGATTCCAGTTAAATTTCTGAGATTCAAAGTAATTTTGCTATGTTAAAACATCACATGTTAGTATTGTTGAATGGGATTTGATATTGGTTGGAAAGTTACTTAACTGTCAATGTTGCATTCATTTATTTAACTGTCACTCAAATTCCAGTTTTCAAACTAGATTAAAGTGTTTAATACCAGGTTTACTTTCCTATGTTGATTCCCAATGTTAGTTCCTATGTCAAAACTGGTTTAATAGATCTGTCAATTGATTTCCTTTAATTCCTGTCAACTGATTTTAAGTTCATTTTCTAATTTTGTTATTCCAATGTAAGCTCATTGATTCTTCATGGGATGAATGATTTTCTACTGCATATAAACAGTCAACCAAAACCTGAGACTAGGATTTATTTTACTGTTTGTTAAATGTCTTATGTTCATTCCTCATCAAACTGAGATTCAAGTTTCTTTCCATGCTAATTCTTAACATTGTTAGTTAGTTCTATGGGATGAATGGCTACAATGGGATTCTATAGGTTAACTGTCATTTGACTTCTCCTATTAACTGTCAATATTTAGCTCCCTGTAGTATATTAAACTGTCAATTGTTTTCATTTATTAAACTGTCAAATTGATTCCTATTCCTCATATGTACCTACACCCTTCATCCCTATACTCCCTGTCACACTAAGACATTGATTTCCCTTAGTTCACTCTACTGATTCACATGATACACACTACTTTAAAACCCTCACACAAACACACATGCTCTCACAACACCCACACACACACACACACACACACACACACACACACACACACACACACACACTGTTTTTGTTTATATGGTACACACACATGTACACAACACATGTGCCCTTTACCTATCCTTCTATGTATATACATATATATATATATATATATATATATATATATATATATATATATATATATATATATGTGATGCATATATTATAGGTAGCCTATATATTTATAATGTGTGTTATTATATTAATTTAGATATATTAATATATGGGTATATGTGAATTTGTGGTTTGGTATAGGCAAGACATAGCCTATGGGTGTATACCTATGGCTCATAGCCTTGGTATGTGGTTTGAATGCCAGTTATGTGTCTAGTTGACTTGTATAGTCTAGAAATGGTGTGTGCTTACTAGAAGAGGCTGGTTAGGCCTAGTGAGACTTGTTTGGCTTAGGCTTGACCTAGTTGACCTAGTTTGACAAGTCTAGTTGACTAGTTGACCAAGAGTTGACATTAGTCCAGTTTGACCCCAATCTTCATGTAGATGCATTGTAGCAGTCTGTTATATCATTTTAGACTTATAGTGACTTGTACTGTTCTATAGGAGACATACACCACTCCTCGGACAGTAGACACTCTTCAGATACTCAGGATACAGGCGAGTACATTCTCTGATCATTTCATATCCTGCTTAGGAGTATATTTCCTGCTTTTTACATGATGCTGACACGTTAGAAACACGGATTAGTACTATATGGATCTTGTCGTACGATGATATCCCCTTAGCGGATACATCGGGTATTTTGTGTTTGTGTACTTTATCATGAGCATCGTGTACTCCTTGTATTCGTGCTTTTCGTGTGCAAATCGTGTGAATCGTGTATACTCATGTGCTCACATGATCTTCGTGTCCGACTATACTACGTGTGCAATAACATAACTTAGCTAGATCCTTGTGTATTGATTGGGCGGGAGAGTAGAAGTGGTTATGTAATCAATCCAGTAGATTACTCGTGTGCAACCTCTTTAGATTACTTGTGTGCAACATCGTGCCATTTACATAACCATCTTATGCTCTGAATCACTAGTCACTGTTAGTTCTCTATATACTATAGCTATTTACTTATATTCTTCTTTTTTATCATGTTATTCTTCAGTTTCCTGTATCTTACTCTCTAGTATGTTTATATTTCCTAACCTGTTATGATTTGTTGAGATGTACCGTACTCGCTTATGTCCTGACTGGACCTGTTAAAAATTTTACAGAGAACGATGAGGCTCTGGTGTCTACCTATTATGGTGCAGCTTAGACAACACTTATGACTTGGACCCAATTGCAGTAGAGGATCTACCACCAGTGGTTTAGACTGCTAGCTTAGACTCTTACCTTGTCTTTCTCATTGATACCTTTTTGTATATGTACTGGGAGTTTGTTTTATCTGATGTTTATGGAGATGTTGTCTTTAGACACTTAGACTCTCTGGTTGTACTTATATAGAACTTTTTATTTCAGTATTTATCTATCTATCTTCTATCTTATCATTCTGCCTTAGATGTGATTGAGACTGTATTGCTATGTCACCTCCACTCAGAGTGTATATACTTTACAGGTACCTTATATATTGTTAGATGAATGACCTAGGACAGCGTTCTACTGTCGATACTGCGGCGTAGGCTGGACGTACCCATGTCTCGTGCCCTTACTCTAGGGTACGGGTCGTGACATGTTTTTAGTGGTGGCCCATGCAGGTCGAGTTTATATTGTGGTATTCGAACTAGAGTATCACTACAGCCTGCAGTAGGATTAGAATATTTTAAGGGTACTCAATCACACTAGGAATAACTCTTAATCAGATTCTTTTTATCCAAATTGTTGCTTATTGATTTTCCTTGAATATAAACTATCCTCTTTTAAATTTTTGCTTCATTCTCAGAAATTGCTTCTTGTTTTGATCTGTCTTCATGATGGTTATGGAGAAACGATCTCATCGCTCCGGTCCGGAGGATACTATCGAGAGGCTGGCTACCTCTCGTCCTGTTCAACAGGGCCTCGAGTCCGCAACTTCTGTTGTGCCGACTCAGGTTGGCATTTCTGCTACATTAGAGGTGCACCTCCGCCTGTACAGAGACATTTTCCTGTCATTCCCGATTTCTTTCAGCAGCAGAGGTACTTGCAGCATCAGCAGCAGGCCAGAGGAAACCAGCAAGGGCGAGCTTTCGCCAGGACAGTCGAGAAAGCACAAGCTATTGGAGATCTTACTGCAGGTTCCGATCTTCTCGATTTTATTTCCATACTTGTCTATTAAAACTATCTTGAAATTCGATTCCATCTGCTCCTTGTTGACTGATCAATTGTTCTGTTGTTCTTGTGTTATGTTTATTTTTTTTCTTCTGAGAAAATTATATGGGCTAGGTCACCTCAATCACGGGATCTAGAATCTTCGATAGTCGTGTTAGCTGGCATAGTGAGGACATATAGTCAGATTTTGGACGTATTTCTCGGGTGTAGGAATTTAAGGTTTCGCCGTCGTATGCGACAATACGAAAATTTTAAATACCATAAACCTAGAGTTATGTACCTTGGTCAAGGACTTTGTGATTATCTTAGCCTTGCTCACTAACATGACGAAGACTCTGAATAACATGATTTTGGACAGACGCATATGATTATCGTACCCTTCTGTTGTAAAAAAAAATTGTATTCCATCATCAAATAACTTGGGAGTAGGGATATTTAGTTGTAGAGCTTATTCATAGGTAGTTCCTTCATAGTATAATGATATGATGACTTGTAGAGTGTCTGTACCCTAGAGATGATAGTTAGCATTGGTATTAGAATAGTAACCCATTGCAGATAATTCTTTCGTTATCTATAATACCAACCAGTTACAGATAGGTTATTAGTATGCCATACAGCCTTGATGATTTATTATTGTTTTCCTTTACCCTTCCAGTGAGGCACCCGGGACCGGAGCCTGTCCTTGAGTATAGTTGTCTCTTCACCTAAGACTGAGAAGTCTATATAAATAGATAGATTGCAGATGATATTGGCATAAGGGATATGGGTTTGGTTGGTATCTATAGGCCATTGCTGTACAGGGTTATAGACATGTTGTTTAGCCTATATTTGGTTCAGTTTTCTATTTTTTAGTTAAGTTCTCCTTGTGCTGAGTTCAGTCGTGTTGATCAACCTTTACAGGCAGTGTGTAGACCCTTCATTAGAGACCCTGTTCCCTCGGTTCATACTATTTCAAGTTGTTCACTGCATTCAACAATTATTACCTACCATATTGCATTATAGATTTCACCGGACCATTGTTCAGACCCCAATTATTGACTCACCAATATAGCCATCAATCCCCTTCTCATATTCTACACATCTGGAGAGTCAGTATCATGCATATTAGAGGTCTAAACTCATCCTTACTTCTGTACATGGTGACATACTACATCTCTTAGCATTTTACTTTATTGGTAGCCTTGCAATATCCTTTATTATAACCTGCAGTACCTGTCCTACAGTGGGATTTAATCTTTTTCTTGGGTATGGTTGTTCAGTCCACTTGGACAGTTATATACATTGGGATATAACGTGGGTTGTTAATAAGAGTTCTCCCTTGATCATTATTCTGTTCCCCTTTCATTCTTAGATACAGATGATACCTGGTTAACCCATCTATCCAGATACATATCCAAATCCTTTCTTTCATTGTTGGTTCAGTCTCCCAAGCCTCTACCTAAGCATTAGTTCATTTTCCATATGCTGGTTTCCTTTCACTTAAACTTACAAGTGGACCCAAATGTCCTGTCCTTTTTGCTTATAAATTCAGTCCCCTTAGCATCATTCCCTTTTGCCTATATTTATGTTTCAGACCATTCATCCTTAGCCTAAATTTTAAGCATTTGTTTCAGTCCCTTATAAGTTTAGTCTACTTTAACCCTTGGTTGATCTGTCATATATATATATATATATATATAAAATATATATATATATATATGTGTGTGATATACTTAGGATATATGTGATGGTTTGGTTTTCTTGAGCATATCTATATGTGGTATTTGGGATTGGTGTGCTTAGCTTGTAGGTATTTAGTTATGGGTGACTTGATAGGATTGGGAAGTTAAGAGCTAACCTATTATAGAGTTTCTCTTTTTGCTAAATTCTAGTTGCCAACACTTAGGTAGCTAGCATAGGTAAAATCCTAAGAAGTTGACCAGCTGATGACCAAGTACTAGGATGTTGAGAAATTGACTAGTGATTGACCCTTGACTATGTTTGACCTAGAAGGTGTGCGATCATCTTAATTTCGAGGACAAAATTTTTCTAAGGTGGGTAGAATTGTAACATCCAATTTTTCAGATGAGGGTAATTTTAAAATTTTGTAATTATATTATTATTTATTGATATTTATTTCATATTATGATTTTTGGTAATTTTTAATCATTTTTAAACTATTTAAAAACTGTTTTAAGTCATGACTTATGATTTTGATGTGCTGCTAGTGAAACCCTAGTGACTGCATGACCTAGAGCCTAACCATGTCATTAGGATAATTTAAATATCATTCTAGTTTGAGGGTATTCTTGTCATTTTGAATTTATTTGAATTAATATATATTTAATTGGAATTTAATATGATTATTGGAATGGTGTGCTTTAAATATGATTTAATTAATTGCCTTGTATTGTGTTTAGCCCTAAACTAGATTTGACCTAACCTAGATTAGTCATAGCTAGACTTAGCTAGCCATGGTTAGTGTTAGTTAGTATTGATTAGTCTTGGTTAAGTCATGTTAGTTAGAGTTAACTAGGTTGCCTTTAAGTCAAGTGTGAAACCTAGGCTTGTGAACCATTGATTTAACTAGATGGATTGAGAGCCATTGATCAAATCCCAAAACCCTAACCCTAGCATTTATGGCCAGCCACCTAGGGAACAACACCCTATAAAATCCCTCTCAAAACATTTGTCTCTTTTGTTCATTCTCTCCATTTTGCAAGAACAAGATTTGTCCCTATATAAACCCTTTCCTATTTTAATCAATATAATTTTTTTTATTCAAACTTCTTCCATAGTGATCTAAATTACTTTCCTCTACTGTTCATGGAGGCTATTCTCAAATTTGGGACAATTTGGAGCTTTGGGGTTAGCAAGAAGGATCCCCCATTTTGAAGCTTTCTTTGGAGAAGAACACCAATAGGTAACTTCTCATTCTCTCCATGAAATTTCAGTTTCTAGGCATGGATAGGAAGCCCTAGGTGTCCTCTAACTGTAGGAATAGGTTTTGCTAGGTTTCGTGTCCTTTATATGTCCGAATCGGACACGTATCAGTGTGCATTCGGAGGTGTTCGATGAAATGCCACAGTGGGCATTTCGATCTTATTTTCTTATTTGGTTTGAATATGAAATTAGGGTTTTATGTCGCTTATACGTTTCTAATGGACTGAACACGTTTTGTGTCGTGTCGGGGTCGTACTGGACCCGTGGAAACGCCCCCGTGCGCACGTGTTTAGCTACCCTGCTACCCGAGTGTCCGTGCGGCCATCCTAGAGCTCGTGGACACGTGGTATTGGATACGAAGCTAGGGGCAGTATCTGACACGACACTCCTAAAGTCTCGTGTCCATTGGTATTGTGTCGGATGAGCTAGGACACGTGCACGGGTTCACCACTGTGCGTACCCAGTGCAGTGTTGTGCTCGTACGAGTTTGGACACGTTCGTGTCTGTTTATGGACACGACACTGGGTGTACATCACGTGCATAGATAGTATGTTAATTACCAACTCTTATTTCAATATATTAATGTGTTTTAATATTCGAATTTGATGTTCCTAGGAAGGACTGATACGCAGTCATGTTCTTTAATTCCTGAGCTTTAATTCCATGTTTAATTTGATTTAATGATGTTTTAATTATCATGATTGATCCTACATGTTTATTAGTTCATGTTAGTTCGATTTTTCATATTAGATTAGGTTGTTTGATCAAGAATGGGATTTCGAACATTGAGTTGGACTGAATCGTCTGATACCAGTTCTTCAATGCTGAGTTTAATTTCCCATTTAACTGAGATTGGAATTTATTGTTATAAGATGATTCATGAACATGTGTTAGTACTGTTAAGGATTGTCACTGATTTGGTATGGGCTTTAGAATTCGAATTTGGGTTTCGATTTGAGTTGGACAGTTAGTAGGTAACTGATACATTCAGTTTTGATTTGATTATTTTCTTATTGAAACTGTCTTTGATTTTCTTCCTTTTAGAACTGATTTTTGAATTCCAATGTTAGATTCCAGTTAAATTTCTGAGATTCAAAGTAATTTTGCTATGTTAAAACATCACATGTTAGTGTTGTTGAATGGGATTTGATATTTGTTGGAAAGTTACTTAACTGTCAATGTTGCATTCATTTATTTAACTGTCACTCAAATTCCAGTTTTCAAACTAGATTAAAGTGTTCAATACCAGGTTTACTTTCCTATGTTGATTCCCAATGTTAGTTCCTATGTCAAAACTGCTTTAATAGATCTGTCAATTGATTTCCTTTAATTCCTGTCAACTGATTTTAAGTTCATTTTCCAATTTTGTTATTCCAATGTTAGCTCATTGATTATTCATGGGATGAATGATTTTCAAATGTATATAAACTGTCAACCAAAACCTGAGACTAGGATTTATTTTACTGTTTGTTAAATGTCTTATGTTCATTCCTTATCAAACTGAGATTCAACTTTCTTTCCATGCTAATTCTTAACATTGTTAGTTGGTTCTATGGGATGAATGGCTACAATAGGATTCTATAGGTTAACTGTCATTTGACTTCTCCTATTAACTGTCAATATTTAGCTCCCTGTAGTATATTAAACTGTCAATTGTTTTCATTTATTAAACTGTCAAATTGATTCCTATTCCTCAAATGTACCTACACCCTTCATCACTATACTCCCTGTCACACTAAGACATTGATTTCCCTTAGTTCACTCTACAGATTAACATGATACACACTACTTTAAAACCCTCACACACACACACATGCTCTCATAACACACACACACACACACACACACACACACACACACACACACACTGTTTTTGTCTATATGGTACACACACATGTACACAACACATGTGCCCTCTACCTATCCTTCTATGTATATATATAAATATATATATATATATATATATATATATATATATGATGCATATATTATAGGTAGGCTATATATTTATAATGTGTGTTATTATATTAATTTAGATATATTAATATATGGGTATATGTGAATATGTGGTTTGGTATAGGCATGACATAGCCTACGGGTGTATACCTATGGCTCATAGCCTAGGTATGTGGTTTGAATGCCAGTTAAGTGTCTTGTTGACTTGTATAGTCTAGAAATGGTGTGTGCTTACTCGAATAGGCTGGTTAGGCCTAGTGAGACTTGTTTGGCTTAGGCTTGACTTAGTTGACCTAGTTTGACTAGTCTTGTTGACTAAAGTTGACCAAAAGTTGACTATATTCCAGTTTGACCCTAATCTTCATGTAGATGCATTGTAGCAGGCTGTTATATCATTTTAGACTTATAGTGACTTGTACTGTTCTATAGGAGACACACACCACTCCTCGGACAGTAGATACTCTTCAGATACTCAGGATACAGGCGAGTACATTCTTTGACTAAAGTTTTGACTAGTCTTGTTGACTAAAGTTGACCAAAAGTTGACTATGTTCCAGTTTGACCCCAATCTTCATGTAGATGCATTGTAGCAGGCTGTTTGACTAGTCTTATTGACTAAAGTTGACCAAAAGTTGACTATATTCCAGTTTGACCCCAATCTTCATATAGATGCATTGTAGCAGGCTGTTATATCATTTTAGACTTATAGTGACTTGTACTGTTCTATAGGAGACACACACCACTCCTCGGACAGTAGATACTCTTTAGATACTCAGGATACAGACGAGTACATTCTTTGATCATTTTATATCCTGCTTAGGAGTATATTTCCTGCTTTAGATTACTTTACATGATGCTGACACGTTGGAAACACGGATTAGTACTATATGGATCTTGTCGTGCAATGTTATCCCCTTAGCGAATACATCGGGTTTTTTGTGTTCGTGTACTTTATCATAAGCATCGTGTACTCCTTGTGTTCGTGCTTTTCGTGTGTAAATCGTGTGAATCGTGTATACTCATGTGCTCACATATGATCTTCGTGAGCGACTATACTTCGTGTGCAATAACATAACTTGACTAGATCTTTGTGTATTGATTGGGGCGGGGGAGTAGAAGTGGTTATGTAATCAATCCAGTAGATTACTCGTGTGCAACCTCTTTAGATTACCCGTGTGCAACATCGTGCCGTTTACATAACAATCTTGTGCTCTGAATCACTAGTCACTGATAGTTCTCTATATACTGTAGCTATTTACTTACATTCTTCATTTTTATCATGTTATTCTTCAATTTTCTGTATCTTACTCTCTAGCATGTTTATATTTCCTAACTTGTTATGATTTGTTGAGATGTACTGTACTCACTCCTGTCCTGACTGGACCTGTTAAAAATTTTACAGAGAACGATGAGGCTCTGGTGTCTACCCATTATGGTGCAGCTTAGACAACACTTGTGACTTGGACCCAATTGCAGTAGAGGATCTTCCACCAGTGGTTTAGACTTCTAGTTTAGACTCTTACCTTGTCTTTCTCATTGATATCTTTTTATATATGTACTGGGAGTTTATTTTATCTGATGTTTATGGAGATGTTGTCTTTAGACACTTAGACTCTCTGGTTGTACTTATGTGGAACTTTTTATTTCAGTATTTATCTATCTATCTTATTATTCTGCCTTAGATGTGATTGAGATTGTATTGCTATGTCACCTCCACTCGGAGTGTATATACTGTACAGGTACCTTATATATTATTAGATGATTGACCGAGGATAGCGTTCTACCGTCGACACTGCGGCGTAGGCTGGACGTACCCACGTCTCGTGCCCTTACTCTAGGGTGCGGGTCGTGACAGCCTATGATGAAGGTCGTCCAATCCCTAAACTGATCGTCACCCATCCAGAGGCTAATTGCAGGAAGCAGCTTCTTCTGGCAGATTTCAATCAAGGAGCTCTCGGGATTGCCTTGGGGCAATCCCATCGCAGTTTGGAGAAAGCGCTCAATATAGTTCCTTGTTAGCTCTCTTTCTCCCTGAACGACGTCCATGAAAGACGACATCGTGACATCATGCCCCACTTCGTAGAATCTTTCCAGGAACATGTGTTTGAAGTCGTCAAAGGAATGGATGAAGTTGTCGGGAAGGTTACGGTACCAGTCGAATACGATCCCCTCTAATGCTCTGATGAATAATCGCGTAAGGATGGCATCACTATGCGGGAAGTGGTCGGTTGTGACCTGAAAGTAAGTCATGTACCGACTATCAGAGGTCTTTCCATCATAAGAATCGATATGGAACGGCTTCTACCGTGGTGGAAAAGGCACATCTCTCCATGCGACGGGAAATGGCCGGCACATTTTGAGGTCCCAAGAGGAGTCTCAGGCATTGAACATTTCCCGAAGCTCCTAGACTTCCCACCTTGCCTCCTTGGATTCACCTGCAGCTGAAGGAACGGATGCTCCTATGGGTTCATCACCCAAAGAAGGGGTGGTCGTGTTGGAGTCCGCATTGACTACGGGTCCCAAGCTTTTTTGTCCGGGCGTCCTTGCCAGTTGGGTTGGCAAGGAGGCTTTGATTTCGTCCACGGACTTGATCAAGGACAGAAGTATTGCTTCGAGTACTTCTAGACGTTGTCGATCAAAAGGCACTTCATGATCGTCGTCGGCCATAAAGACTATCCGCACGTGGGTTGAAGTGGAAGGGACCGTTGTCACGCACCAGAACCAGAATACTGGAGAGCGGGGGCGGACACAGCCAGCTACGTATATTGAAGTATAATCTACCTCGCTATACGGTCACGACTGTCTAGATACATGAGGGTTTAACTACAAGTCATCAGTCTCTTATGGTCATGAACAAGCCTATTGTCTCAATCTAAAGCAAGTAAGTAAATGTTACGAGATGTTAGAGCACCAAATATACAATAGTAAGGCGTCCCATACATTACATATTTTGATGATCATGAAGCTAGTCATACAAAATGTGAGGACTAGCAAGAGTTTTAGTCATACATGATCAACCCTAGGATTTGTCAATCATGTTACAGCCCATAGCAGACAGTAAGTAAAGTTGCAAACGAGCTAACACTTGCTCGGCGGCTAAACGCCTCAAAAGAATAATTTTACAATGGAGTGGGAGAGCCAAAATAAAACCCACTCATTGCCACGGTTACGTCTGGTGGTCACCATCTGGCTGGAAGGTAGGGAGATCCTCTAGAGCTGCTCCGGTATCTGGCCATACAAAACCAGCTGGGTCAGATCCTAGAAAGAGCAAGTGCCACAAAGGAGGCTTCACTTGAGAACTAAAACCAGCAATTGGTACAAAACATAATTATATAATAAAGACTGGAAATATGGAAAATCATGATGATATACGATAAGATAACCATGGGACTATAATGATAACTAAGTTACAACCCTTAAACCAAATAAGTACCGGGGTTGTAACCCTTCCTCTGAACGAAACTTAGTTTCTCACCATTTATCGATAAAGTAAAGCACAAGCATTCAGGTCATGTAACAATCTTGTACAGAATCAGGACAAGACTAGACTGGGTTAGTCTCCATCCAATCAATCACGACCAAGCAGTAAGTACGACTTGATACTTTAACTAACTAGGGTTATCACAGGCCTAGTTACTAGCAAGATGCAATGAGATTGTTCCACAGCCACAAGCCCTGTAGACCATCCAGGCTATCCGGACACAAATTAGCGATAGAATTCATGTGGGTACATCGCCCAGGAAATTCATGTACCCTTAAGTAGCTTGAAGGGTGCAACACATGACAGTGTGCTGGAAATGTGCCCTACTCGACGGCAGGCTACAGATCCCATGATGGGGCGCCCAGATAACTGGATTGCCTGTAGCTGGGAAATCTCTTCATGACTACTGGATTATTCTATTTATTAGCCTTAGTCAGTTTTAGTAGGTACCCCTGACCGTGGTACTCAGGGGTCCCTATCCTAGATATGATGCGAGACAGTACTGGTTCATTTGTACATACACAATCGCCCACGGTGTCCAGGCCATTCATTCTTGTCATGTCATGCTAGCCGTCACAACAGCATTCAATAGTTCCCATTATGCTTACTTGTCATGTCTTGTCATGTCATGCCATGTCATGTCAGTACTTAGCATATCATGCCATGTACAATTATCAGTCCAATCGTGTCAATCAAGTCAAGGTTATCAAGTCCGTGACAAGAGGGTACAAGCCAAAGGGCCCACGGGTACGCATGGGAGCTCAAAGCCTCTACGCGAGAGAAAATACGCTTGGCTAGGGGGCCCGAGCGTAAAAATGGCTTTACGCGAACAAGACCAAGGAAGGAACCCTCTACGCGAGCAAGCACCCTATGCGAGCAGGCACTCTACGCGAAAGGAACTCTACGCGCACGAGCACTTGGGCGGGACTCTACACACGCAAGACTCTACGCGAGGCTCTACGCACGCGATGCTCTACGCACGCGAGACTCAACAAGAGGCTCTACGTACGTGTGACTCTACGCGAGGCTCTACGCACGCGAGACTCTACGTGAGCGGAAGTAGCCCTTGTGTAGAGCTCGAATGAGCTCGGCGTAGAATCGGGTTACGCGAGAATGCAAGGCGTGTGCGTAAAAAATGGGACACTACGCGGGCACGTAAAAACATGGTCATAAAGAAGGAGATGCTACGCTGACACGTGAAAACGTGGGCGTAAAGAAAAGTCACTACGCGGGCACGTATGAACGTGTGCGTAAAAGGCTCGTCTTCTCCCCAAAGTTGAGACTTGCAGCCATGGAGACTCAAGAACTCAAGAACCCCATCTCGGCCAAGACTTGATGATATCCAGCCATTCAAAAGCCAAACATACGTAAAATCGAAATTCCCACCACATGGAACTCTCCATTTTCGGAAACAACCAAGTTCAGTAGATCAAAACCATGAAGATCAAAATACTAAAACTTAGATTTACATGAAATGAACCATGGAAATTTAAAATGCTAAGTACTAAAGTGTCTTAGAATCTCGTGAGGAAGACAATAGAACAACAAAAATTAAGTTCCTCCATGAAGCAAGTTGCACTTGCCTACTTTAGGAGGTCGGTGGAGAAATGAAGAAGAAGAGTAGTAATGGAAAATAAATGAGGAGAGAGAAGGATTGTTGGGTTAATAAATGGGGGATGGTGGTTAGTAGGGGTTTGCATACTAACTCAAAACAAACCCAACCAGACCGAACCCAACCGAACCCGATGCATGCCCCAGCCAGAATAAACCACACGAGCCATGAAATGCCAACTGACCCATGCCAATGCAAGAAACCCAAGACTAGCTAGCCAGGAGAAGTCGAATTACGGGTCCGGGGTATGTACACGTATACCAAAATATATATAACAAAAAATGAGGGTGACAACTCTACCCACATTAAAAGAATTTTATCCTTGAAATTTAATCAACAGGCTAGAGATGTCGAGCAAGCTATACTAATCACAGGTAAGATATAACTAAGCAATCAATCGAACAATCAATCAAGCAAGCAAAGAATCGAAGGTATGAGGCATAGGGAAGACATTATACCTCACGACTCAAACAGGTCGGGATATCGCGATCGGATGTCATCCTCAAGCTCCCACGTTGACTCACCCAAAGAGTGATGACCCCAAGCAACACGGACTAACTTGATAGTCTTGTTCTTGAGTATCTTCTCTCTTAGATCCAATATGGATACGGCTCTCTCCCCATACGAAAGGTTGGCACCAACAATCAATTCTGAATGATCTAGGACATGACTTAGATCTGGGATATACCGTCGCAATTGGAATACATGGAAGACATCACGCACCTCACGTAACGACGACGGGAGAGCGAGACGATAGGACACATCACCTACTCGTTCAAAAATGTCGAATGGCCTTATATACCTAGGACTAAGCTTTCTCCGTATGCCAAAACGAATGAAGCCAGGGGTAGGCGAGATCCTGAGGAATACATGGTCGCCGATAGAAAATTCAAAGGAACGCCAATGAGAATCGGCCCAATGACGCTGGCGATCTTGTGCAACTCGAAGATGATCTCTGACTTGCCTGACCACCTCAATAGTCAGCGTTACCATCTTTGGACCAAGCATTTGCCTCTCGCCTATATCGTCCCAAGCTAAAGGAGATCTGTACTTTATGTTGTACAAGGCCTCATAGGGTGCCATCTGGATACTGGCCTAGAAACTGTTATTATAGGAGAACTCCACGAGATGCAGGTAATCTTCCCACGAACCACCGAAGTCAAGTGTACATGAACGCAACATATTTTCAAGAGTCTGGATTGTGCGCTCCGACTGACCATCTATCTGTGGATGATAAGCTGAACTGAACTTGAGACGAGTCCCTAAACTTTTCTGAAGACTCTTCCAAAAGTGCGATATGAATCTGGAATCTCTGTCGGATATAATACTGATTGGTACTATATGCAACCTGACTATCTGCCTAAGGTACATCTCTGCAAGCTGATCGGTCGACTGACCAACCCTAAAAGGAAGAAAATAAGCTATCTTGGTGGGTTAGTCGGCTATAACCCAGATAGCATCTCTTCCAACTGGGGATCTAGGTAATCCTGTTACAAAATCCATGGTAATACGCTTCCATTTCCATTCTGGGATCGACAAAGGTTGAAGAAGTCCAGCCGGTCTCTGATGTTCAGCTTTAACTTGTTGGCAAACTAAACATCGAGAGACAAACCGGGCTATCTTCTTCTTCATACCATTCCACCAAAAATGTTGTCGGATATCACGATACATCTTCGTACCGCTCGGATGAATCAAATACTGAGAAATGTGAGCTTCTGCGAGGATCTCCTGTCTGATATTACCACTGGGCACACAAAGATGCCTCTCATGTCGAAGTGTACCATCCTCATGGACACATAACTCTGGTCTTCGTCCTGCTACACATTCTGTCCTAAGCCGCTGAAGCTTAGGATCTAATGACTGAGCTAACCTGATCCTCTTAACTATACTGGACTGAACTTGTATACTAGCCATCAATGCCACACTGGTAGAAAGGACAACTTCTATACCCATCTTCTGAAGATCTGCTAACAACTCTGGTTGTGCTGTTAGAAAATAAACTCCGGTTCTTCTGCTCAGTGCATCTGCAATAACGTTGGCCTTCCCAGGATGATACTGTAGATTGATGTCATAATCCACAAGTAGCTCTAGCCATCTCCTCTGACGCATGTTAAGATCCTTCTGGGTAAACACATACTTCAGGCTCTTATGGTCGGTAAAAATCTTTACACTATCTCCATACAAATAATGCCTCTACAGCTTAAGTGCAAACACTACTGCTGCCAGCTCCAAGTCGTGGGTCGGGTAATTTCTCTCATGATTACGAAGTTGACGGGACGCATAAGCTATTACCTACCCATGCTATATCAAAATACATCCTAAACCTCTGCCTGAAGCATCACAATACACTGAGAATCTTCCGTTCCCATCTGGAAGCGTGAGAATGGTTGTTGTCATCAAGCCTCGCTTCAACTTCTCAAAAGATTCCTGACATTCTGCGGTCCAAGCAAACTGCACATCCTTGCGGGTCGACTGGGTCATAGGTGCTGAAATTCGTACAAAGTCCAAAATAAATCGCCGATAGTAGCCGACCAAGCTAAGAAAACTGTAAACTTCTGCAATGGTACTGAGTACTGGCCACATCTCAATAGCCACGATCTTCTGGGGATCCACTTCTACTCCACCTCTAGTGATGATATGACCCAAATATGAAATATAATCGAGCCAGAACTCGTATTTACTTAACTTCGCATACAACTGGTGCTCTTTGAGAATCTGGAGGACGACCCTGAGATGCTGCTCATGCTCTGCTTTACTCTTGCTATAGACCAGGATGTCGTCTATAAATACAATCAGGAACTGATCCAAATAAGCCATGAAGATACGCTTCATGAGGTCCATGAATATAGCCGGCGCATTGGTTGCTCCAAAGGGCATCACAAGGAACTCCTAATGCCCATACCTGGATCTAAATACCGCCTTCGGGATGTCCTGCTCTTTGACTCTTATCTGTTGGTATCCCGACCGTAAATCAATCTTCAAAAATACGGTCGCCCCTTTGAGTTGACCAAACAAGTCATCTATCCTCGGGAGAGGGTATCTATTCTTGATTGTCACTGAGTTCAATGTACGTTAGTCAACACATAATCTGGATGTACCATCCTTCTTTTTTACAAGAAGCATCGGAGCTCCCTAAGGTGATCCACTAGCACGGATGAATCGCTTGGTCCTGAGTTCCTCAATCATCTTATACAAAATCTCTAATTCCGACGGTGCCATCCAGTAGACTCTCTCTGACACTGGTGCTGATCCGAGGATCAAGTCTTTTGTGAAATCGATCTCTCTCTCTGGTTGCATACCTGGAAGCTCTTCCGAAAAAACATCGGGAAACTCTTCTATAATTCTGGGAAACTGGACTGCCGTTGCAACTGCCATCCAGAATGCTACAGGAGAAGGCTCTATTCCGCCTTGGAAAAAGAAAAACTCTGACTCACCAGAAATACTAAAAATGATCTTGCCGATATAACAATCTATTATAGCATACTGGTCCCTCAACCAATCCATCCCTAGGTCCACATCATAATCGGCCATCGAGAATTCTATCAACCTAGCGGAAAACTCTCTACCGCTAACTATGATCAGACACGAGGAAAACACTCTATCTACTCCCACAAGTCTGTTACCAGTAAGTATATTGAGCCTTACTGATAATGATCCAGGCTCCAGTCCTATCCGTATCGTGAATCGTGCAGACATAAATGAATGCGATGCACCAGAATCAAAAAATACTGATGTTGGAAAGGAGTTGACGAGAATAGTACCTGCCACTACCTCACCTGATGCTAACTCCTTCTCCACGGTCAAAGCCATCACTTGATCGTGTCCTCTGGGTGCTAGTCCCCTTTGCTAGAAACCTCTTTGGCGATTCTGGGTCTGAACTTGGACTTGTGCATACTGTTGGGGATTCTGCTGATAAAATACTTGGGCCTGAGGCGGCAAGGGCCTCGAAAACGGGTACTGCTGCTGCTGGATTGGTACTGGGGCTGGCCCCCGAACCGAGGGACTATAAAAGGTTGATGAAGATGAACTCTCCCTATTCGGGCAGTTCCCAACCCTGTGGTTCGGTACCCCACAAACCAAGCATAAATTCTGTACTCTGCGACATTCTGACACTATGTGCCCTGACTTCCCATAATGAGTACAACCCATTACGGAAGACAGCTTCTGCTACTGCTGGGGGTATGCCGGGGTCGAATGCTGAATCAACGCAACGGAAGCCGCCCACCTCGGAGCTCCAATGGTCAAAGCCCTAGCTGCTGGGGCTGGTGCTGAAGACTGGTTCATCTGGCTGTGAGACCACTTCCGACTTCTGGTCCGGCCCATAATCCTCTGGGAGGTATACTCATACCTTTTAGCTATTCTCAATACTGCATCGAAAGTCTGATGCTCAAACTGCTCCACCGCCAGTAAAATCTCCAGGTGGAGTCCCTGCAGGAACTGAGCTCTATCGAACTCGATCGCCACAAAGGTAGGAGCAAACGAACTAAGCCTGGAGAACTCGATCGCATATCCATCGATCGTCCTGTCCATCTGCTTCAAGTTAGTGAACCTCGTCTGTAGATCATACCGAGCTGCAGCATCAAAATACTTGGTCTGGAATCTCTCACGGAATACTGTCCATGCAATAGGTGCCCTTAATCCAACGGCCTGTGCCACCCACCAGATGCGGGCTAGATCCAATAACTGCAGGCACACCACGGCCACTTTCTCGTCTTCTGGAGTCCTCGCTGCTTCTAGAATAACCTCAGTATCCTGCAGCCAAGCATCTGCAGCTATAACATCTTCACTACCATCGAAGAAGGGAGGGTTCAAGCGCTTGAAGCTATTGGCCGTACTGTTACCTTGATGACCACCTCTGTTCAAAGCATCTTGTACTGTCTGGTACAATGCATCACCACGACGATCCTGTGATACAAGCAACTCCCTGATGAGTCCGACCAAGACTCCATCATCCTGTTTCACAGGCTGGGATGGCTGTATTAGGGGTTCTAGATCTCCGAAAAACATGACTCGGGAAGCTGTTCCTGAGTGCTGAGCTTGATCCTCTTATTGCGGGAGTACTCGTTGAACTCCTTCCGGCTGATTGGCAGGTCCAGGAACAGTACCGCTGAAGAAGATAACACAGGGAACAATAAGGAAGGACCAGGACAGATCAAAGATATAAGCATGTAATGAGGTCAAGATTTCAGGAATTTAGAGGATACGAGCAGAGATCAAGGGTGAGTGCCGATTGAGACATCTATTCGGTAAACCCTTATATATCTTGATTCACAAGACCTGCATGGCCACCACTTAAATCGTGTCACGCCCCAAAACTAGAATACTGGAGAGCGGGGGCGGACACAGCCAGCTACGTATATTGAAGTATAATCTACCTCGATATACGGTCACGGATGTCTAGATACATGAGGGTTTAACTACAAGCCATCAGTCTCTTATGGCCATGAACAAGCCTATTGTCTTAATCTCAAGCAAGTAAGTAAATATTACAAGATGTTAGAGCACCAAATATACAATAGTAAGGCGTCCCATACATTATATATTTGGATGATCATAAAGCTAGTCATACAAAATGTGAGGACTAGCAAGAGATTCAGTCATACATGATCAACCTTAGGATTTGTCAATCATGTTATAGCCCGTAGGCAGACAGTAAGTAAAGTTGCAAACGAGCTAACACTTGTTCGGCGACTAAATGCCTCAAAAGAATAATTTTACAATAGAGTGGGAGAGCCAAAATAAAACCCACTCATTGCCAGGGTTACGCCTGGTGGTCACCATCTGGCTGGAAGGTAGGGAGATCCTCTGGAGCTGCTCCGGTATCTGGCCATACAAAACCAGCTGGGTCAGATCCCAGAAAGAGCAAGTGCCAAAAAGGAGGCTTCACTTAAGAACTAAAACCAGCAATTGGTACAAAATATAATTATATAATAACGACTGGAAATATGGAAAATCATGGTGATATACGATAAGATAACCATGGGACTATTCAGATAACCACGTTACAACCCTTAAACCAAACAAGGACCGGGGTTGTAACCCTTCGTCTGAACGGAACTTAGTTTTCTACCATTTATCGATAAAGTAAAGCACAAGCATTCAGGTCATGTAACAATCTTGTACAGAATCAGGACAAGACTAGACTGGGTTAGTCTCCATCCAATCAATCACGACCAAGCAGTAAGTACGGCTTGATACTTTAACTAACTAGGGTTATGACAGGCCTAGTTACTAGCAAGATGCAATGAGATTGTTCCATAGCCATAAGCCCTGTAGACCATTCAGGCTATCCGGACACAAATTACGGGTAGAATTCATGTGGGTACATCGCCCAGGAAATTTATGTACCCTTAAGTAGCTTGAAGGGTGCAACACATGACAGTGTGCTGGAAATATGCCCTACTCAACGACAGGCTACAGATCCCATGATGGGGCGCCCAGATAATGGGATTGCCTGTAGCTGGAAAACCTCTTCATGACTACTGGATTATTCTATTTATTAGCCTTAGTCAGTTTCAGTAGGTACCCCTGACCGTGGTACTTAGGGGTCCCTATCCTAGATATGATGCGAGACAGTACTGGTTCATTTGTACAAATACAATCGTCCACGGTGTCCAGGCCATTCATTCTTGTCTTGTCATGCTAGCTGTCGCAACATCATTCAATAATTCCCATCATGCTTGCATGTCATGTCAGTACTTGTCATACCATGCCATGTACAATTATTAGTCCAATCGTGTCAATCAAGTCAAGGTTATCAAGTCCGTGACAAGTGGGCACAAGCCAAAGGGCCTACGGGTACGCATGGGGGCTCAAAGCCTCTACGCGAGAGAAACTACGCTAGGCTAGGGGGGCTCGAGCATAAAAATGGCTTTACGCGAGCAAGACCAAGGAAGGACCCCTCTACGCGAGCAAGCACCCTATCCGAAAAGGCACTCTACGCGAAAGGAACTCTACGCGCGCGAGCACTTAGGCAGGACTCTACGCACGCGAGACTCTACGCGAGGCTCTACGTACGCGAGACTCTATGCGAGGCTCTACGCACACGAGACTCTATGCGGGGCTCTACGCATGCGAGACTCTACGCGAGCGGGAGTAGCCCTTGCGTAGAGCTCGAATGAGCTCGGCGTAGAATCGGGTTACGCGGGCACGCAAGGCGTGTGCGTAAAAAAGGGGACACTATGCGGGCATATAAAAACGTGGGCATAAAGAAGGAGATGCTACGCTGGCACGTGAAAACGTGGACGTAAAGGAAAGTCACTACGCGGGCACGTATGAACGTGTGCGTAAAAGGCTCGTCTTCTCCCCAAGGCCAAGACTTGCAGCCATGGAGACTCCAGAACTCAAGAACCCCATCTCAGCCAAGACTTGATGAAATCCAGCCATTCAAAAGCCAAACTTGCATAAAATTAAAATTTCCACCATATGGAACTCTCTATTTTCGGAAACAACCAAGTTCAGTAGATCAAAACCATAAAGATCAAAATACTAAAACTTAGATCTACATGAAATAAACCATGGAAATTTAAAATGCTAAGTACTAAAGTGTCTTAGAATCTCGTGAGAAAGACAATATAACAACAAAAATTTAGTTCCTCTATGAAGCAAGTTGCACTTGGCTGCTACAGGAGGTCGGTGGAGAAATAAAGAAGAGTAGTAGTAATGAGAAATGAATGAGGAGAGAGAAGGGTTGTTGGGTTAATAAATAGGGGATGGTGGTAGGTAGGGGTTTGCATACTAACCCAAACCAAACCCAACTAGACTGAACCCAACCGAACCCGATACATGCCCCAGCCAGAATAAACCACATGAACTATGAAATGCCAACTAACCCATGCCAATGCAAGAAACCCAAGACTAGCCAGCCAGGATAAGTCAAAATATGGGTCCGGGGTACGTACACCTATACCAAAATACGTATAACAAAAACCGAGGGTGACAGCCGTAGCAGAGGTGCTCTCTGTGTCATACTCCCATGCCGAGAAATCATCGAGAAATATCGGAATATCTTCCTCCTCGGACTCGAAAGGGGAGATACCCCCTGTGCAGGAAGCCGCATTATCTTGGTGAGGGTGGTGATCCTCAGGAAATCCAAGTCTGTTGCACAGTTCTGGAGGAGCTCTACCCCCTGTATATGCTCTTGGTACACCGGGTTATTGTATATATTGAGGGGACTGCTACCCCCAGCTTCATCTACTCTCAAGGAGGCCGAAGGTGCACCCCTGGATGCCGAAAGCTTCTTTTTGGATCAAGTGCCTAAATAGACACCTCCTGTGGTTGTCGATGGGAACCCTCCAGATGAGGGTCTCCTTGTATTACTGGCAGAGATAGCCGGGCTGGAAGAGCCTGTCTTCTTTTCTCCCTTGCTAGGAGGAACCTTTTGAGTTGAATTACAGAAGGCAAAAGGAAACTCCTTGTCCCCTGGAATTTGTACCTATTTCTTGAGCTGTTGTCGGGCAGGGGCTGGCTGCTGTAGATGCCAGAAAACTGACTGTCGACCTTCAGGTAATGCTGATTTGTCGCAGCAGCAGTTGATGATGACTCGGGTGTAAGGACATCCTGAGAGGAACTCATTGCATGCCAATGCTGCCACCTTGCGTTTGTGAGTAATCATCTCACGCAAGTCGGTAGTAAGCTGATCTACCTTTGCACCAAACTTGTGGACTCGGGAATCCCGAGTGCACGGGTACTTAGGTATCGTGTTTGCTCCTTGATCTGTGGTTAGTAACAGCACTTGCTCTGGATCGTTGAAGGGAGACTTTAAAGACCCATCGTGTCCGTTAGCCTTGGGGGATAGAATGCGGGTGGTTCTGTACAACTTTCCATCAGGAGCCTGTATAACAGTTAACGGGGCCCGCTGACAGTCAGTAACTTGGACAGTTGACTGGGCATGTTCAGCCCGCACTGCCCTAGACTTTTTTAACTTAGCGCCTGAAGGCACATAGTAAAAAGAGTCCAGATTGATAAATTCTACATTCTCAATGAGCCACATGGAGTTAAGGCCGTATGAGAAACAGTTGAATACCGAGTTTCTGACAGGGCCGCATTTGGCATCCGATCTGAGGTCCGGATTGGTTGCCACATGGCCCATCTTCCTGTGGCCAGAGCTGGCTACCGCATAAGTTGTGTTCCTGCTGCCAGAGTTGGCTGCCGCATGAGTTGTCTTCATGCGGCCAGAGTTGGCTGCCGCATGGACAGACTGCCCATCTTCCTTATGGGGCTTCTTCTTTGTTTGTATGGATTTCCTTTGTGCCCCAAAAAACTCAGCATCATATGTTTTCCTCTGCTGGATTTAGGGGCAGTTGGGTCCTCTGCGGTCGGTAGCAAAGCCGCAGGAGAGCATTGGTCACCGTCTTGGGCTACAGAAGGAGCTTCTTCGAGAACTTGGTCGGGAACAACAGTTTTGTGCGCTGACGTCCTGCGAGTCCTCTTTGGGTTGGCCCACTTTTGTGACGGGTTGGCACTCCCTTCAGAAAGCAATTCTTTGAAGGCTTGTTGGTCAAAACGAACCACAAGCATCTGCTGTGTAGAGCCGAGCTTGGATGCGTCAGATTACATCACCAACTTTTTATCAGAAGAGAAGGACGTCCCCAGCAGAGTCGCCATCGTGACTGCCATAAAAAAATCAAAGACAGGTATTACAAAATACTGAAATTGATTGGTGAACTAGCTTGTACAAAGAAAAGCCTAGAAATAAATTCTAGGAAACAATCTAAGTACAATTTTTTAGTTTTGATTCTGGGGGTGACGGTAAAGGCTCGGGAAAGTGCTATCATCTCTGCCTTACTCCTTGGACTATCTAACGCAGTCATTAGCTCTTGAAGAAATTGCTTTTTTCTTGAAGGTTTCCAGCCTTTTACAGGGGTGTGGCACCCTGCTATATATAGTGGTATGTGTGTTGAGCCGCATAGATGGCCTGTGGCCACGTGGCTAATTAGCATCTGAAGACCCGCTCTTTGGCTGCTATATGTCAATTTGTTGGGATTTTATTACAACAAATCTGGGCAGTTAGGACTTGGTCATCCTGCCATGTGTCCTGTCGTAGGAATCATTTTGAGCCGCATGGATCTCTCAGTTTTTGACCATATGGGGCCGCACGAGACTCATGTGGCTTAAGTCGCAGACTTCCTTAGCCTAGACATAGCTTAAGGATTTAAGCCGCATAGATTCTGTATTTTGGCCATATAAAGGTCATGCGGCTCGGATCACAGTTACTCTTGGCCGCATGAAGCTCGAAGACTTTGGAGCCGCATATGTTTGAGCCGCATAAGGTTCATGCGGCTTAGGTGACACTCCTTCTGGCCGCATGAAAGCATACGAACCCTGCTTTTGGGTGGCATCTCACGTCTTATCTTTTTGTCAAAGTGTCATGTTTGCCATGAAATATAAAAGAGCAGAACAATTATCGGAGGACTGGACTTTTACTTTACGTTACAAACTTGCTTGTACAAAGAAAGCCTAGGGACGAAAGCCTATGTACAGCAGTCTAAGTATAATTGTTTATTTTAGATTCTAGGGGGTGACGATAGAGGCTCGGAAAGACGACAGTGGCCCTGCCTTACTCCTTGGACGATCGGTATGCAGCCTTGGCTCCAGAAGATTGCTTAGCGTTGAAGAAATGCTCTCTCTTGGCTCTCTCTCTGCTCTTTTCTCCAAGTCTTCTAATGCTCTATGATCTCGAAAAAGGGGTCCTCTCGCAAGGGAATGGCACCTTGCTATTTATAAGAAGGGGAATGCAATCATTAGGGTTTGCAATAATTCTCCTTAGAGTGGCAGCGGCCTGTTGATTGATTAATCTGGGCCATTAATCTTGAGTGTGATGAATTTGGGCCACTTAATCTAGATTGCACCAAATCCCATCAATAATTAATGCTGATTGGAATGAATCTCCGTGATGATGATTTGCTGATGTATGTGAATCTGAATGAATAAGTTTAATTCATTCCCCTGCCACGTGTCCCAGATTATTGGGATTTGACCCAATCTTTGATTGCAATAAATCTGGGAAATTGATTGGCTTTATGACACGGGTCTTGGGAGTCACTGAGAGGATTGAGCCGCATAAGGACTGAGCCGCATAAGGTTTGAGCCGCATGAGGATTGTCCACGTGTCAGATCTGCTTGGGGAGTGGCCCTTCGGACCATATGATAATTTGGACCGCATAATGGTCAGTGAGCCGCATGGAGATGATCCTCTTGAACCGCATAGGAAGGGGCCTCTGCTTGAGCCGCATGGAGACGGTCCTTTTGAGCCGCATGAGGGAGCCTCAGCTTGAGCCGCATGAGACTGTTTCAGCCTAAGCCGCATAGGGCAGCTTTATTCTGAACCGCATGGAAAGTCTTTGCTTGAGCCGCATATGAACGCCCACATGGCAAGGCCATGTGGTATTTTTATGGGTCTCGAGGGATTGTGTCAGAGATCTCCTTCGCTTCCCTAGGGGTCTATCATTATGACAGAGTCATGATTACCCTTTCTGTGTCAGGGCTGTCACTTTTTCAGAGTTGTCAGCCGTCAAAGTAATTAATGCAGTATAGTGGCGGAGGGGAGGATTTGTCAAGCCACGTGTCTTCGGAGCCATATGGGATGTCTCTAGCTGCATAGTCTATTGTGTCGTATGACTCTCTGAGCCGCATGGGCCTTCTGAGCCGCATGGGTTTCCCTGGCCGCATGGATCTTTCTTTGTTATTTTCTATGCTTCTACAAGACCCCCATCAAAGTTTTCAATTTACAAAATTGAAATACTTTGAATAAGAAGCATGGTTGTACTCTTCTGGCCGCATATGAAGTCATGGCCGCATGGATGTTTCAACCGTCTAGATAGTTCAGCCGTATAGACGTTTTAAGCCGCATAACTTCTTGCCAGGTGTGTGGGTCTTTATTGGCCTCCAATTCGTTTCAGCGCCGTCCTTAGGGGGAAATCCCAAGAGTCGGCTAATTAAAGCTTTCGGATTTTATGCCCTGGGTGAATCTCGGAGACGACATCCGAGGAGTCGATTTCGCTTTTCACGAGACGGTTACTAGTCCATGTGTCCTCCTTTTCTTGTCCTCCTATAAATAAGAGAGGTTTGGAGAGAGAAAGAGCTCCTTTACTTTCTCTTTTTCCCCAAATCTTCCCTATCTCTATCGTCCTTTTTCCTCTCTGATAACTAATGGCTCCCAAGAAGACCGTGGCAGCAAAGGGCAAGAAGGCGGCCTCTGCCTCGACTGCGGCTACTCCTCCTCCGGTCGTCGCACCTGATGTTCTTCCTGACGTTCATCCTCCCATTGTTGGTAAGAACTTTGTATGAGTTAAAGAACCCTAACTGCTATGGCTACGTCGCATATTTATGCACGAGCCTTTATGAGCCGCATGTTCGTCTTTTGGATGAGCTGCAAGCCGCATGAGAATAATCTCTGTGTCCACATACGCGCTTTGTTGACGGAGCCGCATAGGCGACGCTGAGCCGTATGGACTTTCACTGAATCAGAGCCGCATAAGTTTTCTTCTTCATTTGGGCCGCGTGATGCTTCATGAAGTTGGAGCCGCATGGGAGTTTTCCAGAGCCGCATGAGGCTTGGAAGCACCCAATTAGTTCTTTTTATCCATCTTTTTAACTTGTCTTTCTCTGTTTTCTCTTCAGTGAATCTACCGATTAATGCTGCTGGAGAACTCCTGGTAGGCAGTGCCCAAGCTGCTCTGGGTTATAGGGATGACCATATTGTTCAGCATATGACAGACCAATTTCTGAGTGATGGACCTCCGGCTAGACTGAATGCCATCAAGAACTAGCCCTTCCATTTCCTTAATGCTATGATGAACTCCGGGAAATTCGAAGGAGAATATTTGAAGCCTGCGTTCATTTTTGGAGACGCCCTGACTGTGGAGAATAGTCATGTCCTGGAGGTGTCGGAGAACAGGAGTTTTGTCTTTAACGGGATGGCGATCCGCATCCCCCAAATGGAGCGACACTTCCCATTATCCTGGTTTAACATGCTCCCACTGGACCAGAAGATGGGGGAGACTTTAACTCCTACCCGAGGTGGGATGTTCGTGGGAGACATCCATTACAACAATAGCCTGAAGTCAGTGACTGCGGGCAGGGTGCACACCAGCCGTTCTGTGATGGGATTGGTTCCAGGTACTTTTTTGAACGTGCCGGGTCCCAATTTCACATTTTCTACTGCCGACACTTTTATGAATCAACTTGCTCGGAAGGGTTCCTACCCCATTGGCCGGTTGATGCTCCCTAGCTGGACACATCCTATTCCCTCATGGACCAATCTGTCTACATGGATCTTGTGAAAGTATGAGACCTTCTTGTGTGAGATTGGTCTTTACCATGCTATTCGGGGTACCAGTCATGGCTTGCCCATAAACAAGAAGTTGTTCATGTCCCTGCTGGAGATGTATAACTGCCGTACGGGAACCTTCTATACACCCGTAGGGGAAATGGGGCTTGCGCTCCACGAAATGCACGCGGTCTCCAAGCTTCCTTGGGGAGACGAAGCTTTTGAGGCGTATACTCCCACGAATGAGGAGTTCGAAGATTTGGAAAGGTGGTATCCAGGCTTCGTAGCCCTTTACCAAGAGATATTGTGCCACTATAGCACATGTCATCAGCTAGCCCGAAAGGATAACAACTCGGAGGGGAATGCTCCCCACACCAAGGACTGGGTGCATTATCTCTTCCCGGCGGATGCCTCTGGTCGGGTTACTTCCCGTCGCCCTCGATCTCGGGAGGCGATTAAAGACTTGGTGTCGTCGGCTAAAAGGGTGGCCACCACCAGTGATAGATTCGAGAGTAAAATCGACTCTTTCGGTTACTTTTACCAGGATACCCAAGAGCTGTCAGAGAAGGCGCTCTTGGTGGGATTTTTGATGATATGGCTGTGAAACTGTGTAGTCTCTGGAGGAGCTGGTTCCATTGAGAGGATCAGTCGTAACTTCATCCTTTCGGCTATGAAGTTAGTTTTGTGAATCAGGCTAGCTCTTCTCCCGGCCATGGTGTGCAGCATACACCGTGGCCTTCGCACCTTCACATCCAAGGTCATTGCTCGCGACATGACCAAGGATTTTGAACGGACTGAATTGCCCTATCATTATTTGATGGAGTGGCTGTTAATGCATTATACGTCTTTGATGAGACCCGGCTCTGAAGACGGTGTAACTGATGATGATGCGCTTATCTTTCGCTATCGTGATATGCCTTGGGAGTGTGAGACCATGCAGGCTTGTCGGATGGCGTTGGCAAGGGAAGATATGTACCGTATTTTCGCCTCCGTCCCTCGCTTTACAGCTAAGGTCATAGAGGCGGTGCATCTTGACGGTATTGTGCCCCCTCAACTTCTGGACGGCCAAATGCTCCTATGGCTGCGTAACATCTGTCCCGTACATCTAGTGTATCGTAACCGCAATACTATTTTTCTGGAGCCTTATCTGCCTAGCAGGTTTGCCCGACAGTTTGGATACAGCCAGCTTTGTCTAGACAGTCCCAGCTCCTGTCTGGGTTTTGAAGGTAGCCTCCTTGATGGTATCAGGGCCTGGCAATATTACGACTCATTCCATACCCGTACCATTTTTTGGGTCCCTGCTATTGAGGCGTCAGTGGAGATCTTGTATATGGCGGCTTTGTATCATGTCATGGCGAACAAGCCCCCGGTCGGTTTTAACCCGGGTGCCAGTTTTATTGTCGGTACTGGCCTGGAGGAAGGATTCCAAGGGGCCAAGAAGAGAAAGGCTAGAGTAGAAGTACCGGATTTGGATTCCGCTGCTGAGGGTGATGAAGGTAATGAGCATGACGGAGATGACTCTACCAATCCGGCAGCAGACGTAGAGGTGGATCAGCCGTCTATCTTGTCAGATGAGATGCTGGGAGATCAGCCACCCGTTGTGCCTGGTCCTGCTCCCAAGCGTAGTAGGCAAGCTTCTCCTGTTGGCGGTACTTCTCGTTTCCGGAAGCTGGTTGCGACCAGACACCGCCAGCTAACTATAAGAGAAAATGGAGAAGAAGTTAACCCCGTGTCAGAGGTAACCAAAACGCTCACGATTCTTCTTTCTTTCCTTCTAGTTTCGATTTCAATCATCTTCTTTCTTTCTTGTAGGTGTCAGGAGAAGAAGAAGAGTCTCAAGATGCCGAGGTAGTGATCCGGGGTGATGGGGGCTCCCGTGAACCTCTTCCTGAGATCGCTGAATCTCCTCGAGATGATGTTGATCGAGTCGTATCCCCTTCGAGGTGACGGGGACAGAGGACGCGGCCAAGTTTAACATGAACATTGTGGGTGAGGGGACCATGCCAGCTGGGAATGAGTTGCCGCCTCCATGCTCCTCCCCTGGTAAGATAAGCCGAATCTTAACCTGTAAGGAGGCCTATCTGCTCTATCATCATGTCCTTCGGATTACGTCGATTGATTGTTATTTTTGACAAACAGGTCCTGTCTCTCCAGTGCCGAGGATGGGCATTGTTGAGACAAATTCAGCTGAAGGGGCACTGGTGGAGAGGGGCGCATCCCCTCAACTCCCGGCTTGTCTTGATAGACCTTCTAGGGGCTCAAATTTAGAGGGCCAAATATCGAGGTAGTCGGGGCAGGGGACGATGGTCCTTTCGCCATCCTCTGCTACGGCGGCTTCGAGAATCGACCTTTCTGCCCTACCGAGTATCCGGGCTCTCCAGGTGGCGGAAGACGAGTTAGCCACCATTCGCGCATCGTTCTGCTCAGACTCTGTTCCCCTGGTGGCAAGCTCTAGCATCACTCCTCCGACGTTGCCGTCCACGCTTGCTCTGACGCCATCCTCTGTAGAAGCTTTGGACGATGCATTACAGGACGTGGTGGCCAGTTTTCATCGTCATTTGATGAGGGGAATAGTGGCTGCTGTGGAGAGAGGGACCTCTTTCACCTTGGCCCGGCAATGCGCCCAGGGTCAAATTGATATCCTTAGGAATCTTCTTGGTGATGTAGGGATGGTCGCACTTCTGGAGGCAAAATTGTTGGAGACTGGTCAGCTGGTGGCTGAGCTTCGGGTATTGCGGCAGGCTGATCTGTCTGCTGTTACAAACGAGGAGCGAGGTTCCCTTATCGCTGCCATAGAGAGGACCAATGCTGCTCGAGACAAAACCAGGCCGGCCATGTTGAAGGACCTTAGAGACTTATCTGATCGGTATGATCAATTAAGTCACACGATTGAAGACGTCACGGCTCGGGAGGAGGCTGCTTCTCGTGAGATTATTGACATGCGGGAGCAGATCCTTACGCTTTAGAGGAAGTTGACTTTCTTGGAGTCTGAACTTGAGGTTACCCATACTAACAGGGGGCTAATTCTTCAGGAGGCTGACAGGGTTAATTAAGCTTTGACTGACCTGGAGACCGCCCTGAAGAAGTTGGAAGATGACTGCCAGGAGCTCATGGATTTGGAAAATGGGGAACGGTTATTCCAGGAGGCTGAGCGTCGGGCTCGACAACGGATTGAGCAGGGGACCACCTCAGTGAGAAACTGTCTCCTAGAATTGAGTAATGCCGAAATGTAGTCGGCTTTTCTTTCTTTTGTTTTCTTTTTCTTTTTTTCTTTTCGAGAGGGACGTGGTCCCGAAATATATAATGCTTTTTTCTTCCTTTAAATAAAGAGTACTTTCGATTCTACCCTTCATTTGTATTGCTTGTTGTGCCTATGATATGATGGTGGTGTTTGCCCCGGGTGGAGGACTTGTTTGTGGACTCGTCATCCATGGCGTATCTTGGTTTTAGGTACGGATAACAAGTTTGGTTAGGACGCCTGGAACAGCCATGTCAAAGTAGTCATGGATGCTCCTGGTATCGGGAAAAGAGTGCCGTTGAGCAGCTGGGCTCTCGGGGCATGATGAGAGATGGTGGACTTGTGCTAAGAAACTTAGCGAAGGATATTTGTGGGCCTATTATCCTTAGCGTACCCTGGCTTAGGATACGGATAATAGGATGAAAGGGAATCGACATACTTGCTCAGAGGTAATGAGAACATGGCAAGTATGAAGGTTTTACCGTAGAATCTTCCTACTCAGAGGTAATGAGGACATGGCAGGAATGAATTCAACGGGAGGTATTTGTGGTCAACAGAGGACATTTGTGGACCTATTATCCTTGTCGTACTCCGGTTGTGGTTACAGATAATAGGTTGAAAGAGAATCGACATACTTACTCAGAGGTAATGAGGACATAGCAAGTATGAAGGTTTCTTCGACGAAACCTTCCCACTCAGAGGTAATGAGGACATGGCAGGAGTGGGCTCAATGAAGAGGGGGTACATAGAATGACTCAGAGGTGATGAGGACATAGAAGTTCTATGTAAGGGGTGATTTGTTTTTGGCGGAATTGATACGACTCAGAGGTAGCATCGACATGGTCGTTTTGGAAGTTTGTAGACCCGTTACCCTTTTTGTGCACTGGGAGTGCGGGTAGTGGATCATGAGGAAGGATCTCTTTTAGGAAGAGAGTTCAGAGGTACGGTTATACATGACTTTCTCTTAAAATGATTGACCGGAATGTAAATTCAGAGGTACCAACGGGTACATGACCTGGAAATTCTAAAATGTGGGAAATGTGAGTTCAGCGGTACCAGTGGGTACATGACTCAAAAATCTAGAAAATGGAAGATGTGAGTTCAGCGGTACCAGCGAATACAAGACTCGAGGAATCTGAAGAATGGTGAGCATGAGTTCAGCGGCACCAACAGGTACATGACTCAAAAATCTGGAAAATTGTGAAGGTGAGTTCAGCGGTACCAACGGGTACATGACTCAATGATCTGAAGAATAGTGAACAGGAGTTCAGGAGTACCAACGGGTACATGACTCAATGATCCGGAGGATGTCGTTTAGACATAATATTTCTTCAGGAACTTGCCATTGACGGGCAACATGAGCAAGTCTTCGTTTTTTTTTTGCGAGGCGGTATGCTCCGTTGGAGAATACAGCATCAATGATGAATGGGCCTTCCCATTTCAGCTGGAACTTGCCGACGGTCTTGTGAGTCATAACTATCGGCCTCCGGACTGCCAGAACGAGATCGCCCACTTGGAATGTTCTAATTTTAACCTTCTTGTTGAAGGCTCCAGAGATGCGTGCTTGGTATAGCTCGATTCGTTGTTGAGCTAGGAGGCGCTTTTCATCCAAGGCCTCCAACTCTTGTAGCTGACGACGGTAGTTATCATCTGTCGTCAATTGATAAGTGAGGGCGACGCGGAGTGAGGGTACTTGAGTCTCCAATGGTAGGACTGCTTCACTCCCGTATACCAAGGAAAATGGCGTGTTCCCAGTAGCTGTTCGGGCTGTAGTACGGTACGCCCACAAGCATTCGCCAAGCTTCTCGTTCCAGTCGCGTTTGTTGGAAGAGACAAACTTCTTGAGTAATTTGATGATTGTTTTGTTGAATGCTTCTGTCAACCAGTTTGCTGCTGGATTGTATGGTATCGAAGCAATATTGTGGATGCGATGCATGTCGCAGAACCGATAGAAGGCGTGGCTTGTAAACTGCAGACCATTATCGTGGATGATCCTTCGGGGCAGTCCAAAGCGATAGATGACGTAATGCATGATGAAGCTAATTACGTTTGACGTCTTTACTTCCGCAAGTGGGACAGCTTTCGCCCATTTGGAGAAATAATCTGTAATGGCGAGTATGAAGCGATGTCCTCGGGAAGAAGGTGGAGCGATTGGACCGATGATGTCCATTCCCCATGCTTCAAATGGCCAGATGCCACCGTCGGATGTAGAAACTCGGATGGCTGATGGATGAAGTCCTTGTGGACCTGGCAGGCTTTGTATTTTTTGTATAGTCTATTGCGTCTGCTACCATCGTGGGCCAGTAGTAGCCCATTCGGCGAAGACGGTCTTGTAACTTGGGGCTAGGCTGATGGGCCCCGCAGACACCGTCGTGAGCTTCGCGTACGGCTTCTTTGGCTTCTGCGTCTGACAGACATCGAAGTAATAACCCATCGTAGGATCCCCTATACAGCATTTTTGTCTCTGTATCATAGAAGAATCAGAGAGAACGCCTTCTGATGGAAGTAGCCTCCTTCGGATTCTCGGGCAGGATATTGTAGACTACGAAGTCTATGAATGGTTGTCTCCAGTCTAGCGCTTCGTCGATCGTTTGAGCGGAATAACTTGCCATAACTTGAACATTGTTCTTGGGACAGACCAATTCGTGGCCTATCACATCTACCGATTGATGAGTATGATTTGGCACTGCTAAGGAAGCGGCAAGGCCTGCTAAAGCGTCTGCTTCGATATTCTGGAGTCTGGGGACATGTTCGATGAAGAACCCCTCGAACGATAATATGATGTTGATCGTTATTTGATGATAGGGGATCATGTCTTCGTGGCGAACCTCGTATGAGCCCCGGATCTGATTGACGATTAACTGAGAATCGCCGTTTGCTTCAAGATATTCTACCCCCAGCTCTCTTACAAGTTGGAGGCCAATGACCAAAGCATTGTACTCAGCCACATTGTTAGAGCAGGGCTCTGTGAGAGAGTAAGCGCGATTGATTACTAGTCCGGAAGGAGAAACCAGCACCACCCCGACTCCGACGACGATGTTGCCCTTGGGACCAGTTCTCGACGCACCGTCGAAGAACATTGGCCATATATCATTGTGAGAGGTTGTATGAGAGTCGGCGACCTCATCTGGGATTTCTTCATATATTCTGGATGACTTCGAGCCTGGGTGGGCTGCTAAAAAGTCTGCTAGAGCTTGACCTTTAACAGCCTTCTGCGGGACGAAGATCATATGATAAGGGGACAGCAATATGGCCCATGTAGCAAGACGGGAGCTGAGTGCCCCTGGCTTAGTCATGAGGACTCTGAGAGGGTTGACTTGTGAGATCACGTGTATGGTTTGTCCTGTGACATAATGCCGCGTCTTCTGGATGGCGAACACCAGGGCGAGGCATTCCTTCTCCACGGCGGTGTATCGGTGCTCTGGCCCAATCATCATCCGGCTGAGGTAATATATAGCTTGTTTATGGCCTGTATCGTTGTTTTGTGCCAGCAGAGCACCGAGGGAATGCTCCATTGCTCGCACATATAGTAAGAATGGTTTCCCGGCCACCAGGGCCACCAGAACTGGAGGGCTCGATAAATATTCTTTGAGACTGTCAAAGGCACGTTGGCATTCTTCATCCCATACGAACGAAACGCCCTTCTTTATGAGGTGGGTGAATGGCCGACACCGCCCGGAGAGGTTAGAAATAAACTTTCGGATATAAGCTAGCCTCCCTTGAAGGCCTCTGAGTTCGCGGAGATTTTTTGGGGGACCCATCTCCATAATTGCCTTCGTCTTCTCCGGATCGACATGAATTCCTTGGGCAGTAATAATAAAACCCAGGAACTTTTCGCTGGATACACCCAAAAAGGATTTTGTGGGATTCATCTTCCAGTTGTGTGCTCGCATTAGGTTGAATATCGTCCTTAGATCCTGCAGGTGGTCTTCCTTATAGCGACTCTTGACGGCGATGTCATCAACATAACACTCCACAGTCTTGCATAAGTATCTCTGAAGATGATGCTCATGGCTCTTTGATATATGGCGCCTACATTCTTTAGACCGAAAGGCATAACTGTGTAGCAGTACGTGCCAATCGGTGTTCGGAATGAGGTGTGCTTTTCGTCGTCAGGAGACATCTTGATTTGGTTGTACCCTGAGAAGCCATCCATGAATGACATGCGTTCGAAGCCGCATGTGTTGTCGATCATGATGTCTGTGATAGGGAGGGAGGAATTCGTCTTTGGGACATGCCTCGTTCAGATTGCAGAAGTCAATACAGATTCGAATCTTTCCATTCTTCTTGAGGACCGGTACTATGTTGGCGACCCTGTCAGGATGTTGTTCCTCGCGAATGAAGCTGCTGGCTATCAGTTTGTTGAATTTGGCTTCAATCGCATCCATAATGTCCGGGCGAAAGCATCGCTGTTGCTGTTTGACCGACTTTGTATCTGGCCGAATATTGAGCTTGTGAAGGGCCACTTCGGGGTTTAGTCCTGGCATGTCTTCATAGCTCCATGCGAGCACGTCAATATATTCTTTGACAAGTTCTAGCAGCAATTCTTGTTCTTCGTTTGTTAGGCTTTTACTGACGAAGATTGGTTTTGGAGAAGATTCGTTGCCGAGGTCGACCTGTACAACCTCGTCTTCGGTAGGAGGTTCTTTCTGTTCAAATCGCTTTTTCCATAGTGCGTCTAGCTGTTGGGCCCACAGCTCTAACTCGAGGATTTTAGGAATGTCCTCATATTCTTCCTAAGCGTCGGCGAATGCCATAATGGCTGACAGGACTTGTCTGAATACGTCTCCAATGCTGGTATATGAATCCGAAGTGGATGACCCGGTTGAATGAGAATGCCAGTCGCATTCCTTATCTGAACTTTCGGGGGTCGTTGTGGGCGTGACAAACCCTAATCCACATTGGGTCTTGTTGTAGTAGTCCCGTGGTCTGCCAATAGGGACTGGTGGCTTGAAGGGTAATCGTCGACCGATGCCATAATTTAAGCCTGGTGTAGTCTCCATGTCATATCCCTGCTTTTGCATGAGGTATTTGGATTGGGGACTATAGAGATACAAAGGCAATCTCCCGGCGTCTGATTCAAGATTGACTTTTGTCACCCCCGTTTCTCGTATTTCGTATTCATGCTCGTAATTGGATTTTTGGCAGGTATTTTATTTTTTTCTGGACTTGTAGAATTTCGGTATTTATCGTATTTTGGGTTTTAAGCTTGGCTCGGTTTTAATTGGTTTGAGTTGGTTTGGTTTGGTTCTATATGATTGGAACACCTTAGCCTATGCTCCACCTTCATTCCACCACAACCCCCCTCTTTATAATCCCCACCTACCACTCTCTCTCTTCATTACCACCACCATTTATTTTCTTCTTCTTCTTCTCCTTCCTCAATACAACTCTCCCAACCCTAGGCAAGTGCATCTTGCCACTACATAAGAACCCTATTTTCTTGGTCCATTAGCTAGATTAGGACATGGTGATCAACATTAGTTCTTGGCTTTTTATGATTTGGTGTCTCCATTGCTCTAGATCTAAGTTTTCCTATTTTTGGAATTTGCATGGTTTGATCTATTTTAGTTGGATGTTTATGGGTTTTGATGTTTCCATGTGGAAGAGCATTTAGTTTCACTCCAGTTGGAGCCTTGGAAATCCGAATTTGGAGTTCGGATGGCTAAGTTATGATGCTGTGTAGCTTTGGGTTCACCATGGTATTCTTGCTATTTGGAGAAGACAGTGAGTAGTGTGCAGAGCTTCTTAGCTTACGCCACTGAGCCTTGGATACGTTTCCTGTTGGAAGCGTGTCTCCTGCGTGCGTGCTTTTGTGCGTACGCAGACTTGAGCGTGCGTGACTTTTCATGTACGCTGCCCCCTTGAGCGTGCGTGACTTTTCATGTACGCTGCGCCCTTGAGCGTGCATGAATTTTCATGTACGTTGCCCCCTTGAGCGTGCGTGACTTTTCATGTACGCTGCCCCCTTGAGCGTGTGTGACTTTTCATGTACGCTGCCCCCTTGAGCGTGCGTGACTTTTCATGTACGCTGCCCCCTTGAGCGTGCGTGACTTTTCATGTATGCTGCCTCCTTGAGCGTGCGTGACTTTTCATATACGCTGCCCCCTTGAGCGCGCATGACTTTTTATGTACGCTGCTCCCTGGAGCGTGCGTGACTTTTCATGTACGCTGCTCCCTTGAGCGTGCGTGACTTTTCATGTACGCAGCTTCCCTGGAGCGTGCGTGACTTTTCATGTACGCTGCTTCCCCTGAGCGTGCGTGACTTTTCGCGTACGCGGCTCCCCTTGAGCGTGCGTGACTTTTGTGTACGCTGCCCCCCCTGACCCCTTGCTTAACCCATTGGCTTTTGGAGTTTTGGTCTTAATTCTTTAAGCATGGCTCTTCTATAGCCCTGTATATTAATATTTTATTAGATATTTTATGCCCATTTTATATCCTTACGTCTTTTGTCATGAACTTGATTTTACTTAATATATTTGGAATGACTATTGTACATGGCTTGATATGACAAGGAACTAGCATAACACGACAGTGACCCGTAGTGGTGCACTCCTGACATGACCTACCTGACATGATAGTGGCCCGTCGTGGCACACTCCTGACAAGTACCCTGACATGATTTATCTTGATAACTTAACTGGACTTGCCTTGACACCATGGGTGGTTCTTTCTTGCTTGATTGTTAAATCCACTTATTCTGTCTTGCATCATGTCTAGGATGGGACTCCTGAGTACCACGGTCAGGAGCTCCTACTAAAATGGACTAAGGTTAATGACTAGTATAATTCACTAGACATGAAGAGATGTTCTCCAGTTACAGGCGATTACGTTATCCCGGCCGCAAATGTTTGGACTTGTAGCCTGCCGACGAGTAGGGCACATTTTCAGCCCACTGTTATGTGGGGCACTCTTGATTGTCACTTTAATGATAGAACTCTATTGTCACTCTTATGTATTGTACCCTCTAAATTGTCACTATAATGATTGCCTGGATAACCTGGATAGCTGCAGGGCCTGTGACTACTTGGAGCATCTCATTGCATCTTGCTAGTAACTAGGATTGTGATAACCCTAGTTAGTTAATGTAGAAAGCCGTAGGCAATGATTGGCCGTGATTGCTTGGATGGAGTCTAGTCTAGTATAGTATTGTCTAGAATTGATTGATTGTAAGATTGTACTAGAATGATTGAAGGATTTGTCACTCCAGATTGTCACTATAATGATTGTCACTCCAGATTGTTACTTGACCTGATTTCTTATATTTATCTTGCCGATAAATGGTGAGAGAAACCAAGTTCCGTTCAGACGAAGGGTTACAACCCCGGTCCTCGTTTGGTTTACGGGTTGTAACCTAGCTATCTGAATAGTCCCATGGTTATCTCATCGTATATCATCCTGTCATGCTTTTCTATATGTCATGTCTTTTAGCGATTCTATGCAAGATTGTCTTTTATAATTACCCATCATGTTTTTCTTAAAATACTGTCTCTTATTATGTAACTATATTATTGTGCTAATTTGCTGGCTTTTGTTCTCATTTTGTGGCCTCCTTTGTGGCACTTGCTCTTCCTGGGGTCTGACCCAGCTGGTTTTGTATGGCCAGATACCGGAGCAGCAGCAAAGGATCTACCTGTCTTCCAGCCCGATGGTGGTCACCAGGCGTAACCAGGGCATCGAGTGGGTTTCTTTTGTTCTCCCACTGTAATATTGTAAATTATTCTTTTGAGGCGTTTAGCCGACGAGCAAGTGTTAGCTCGATTGTACTTACTTACTGTCTGCCTACGGGCTGTAACATGATTGACAAGCCCCGGGGGTTGATCATGTATGACTGAACTCTTACTAGTCCTCACATTTTGTAACGACTAGCTTCATGATCATCTGGATATGTAATGTTTGGGACGCCTTACAATTGTATATTTGGAGATCTGATATCTTGTGATTATTATTAGTTGGTTGAGATTTAGACAATAGGCTATTTTATGACCTTAAGAGACTGATGGATTGTAGAGAAACCCTCACATATCTAGACATCCGTGATCGTATAGCAGTGTGGATTCCATTCCGTTATACGTAGCTAGCTATGTCTGCCCCCGCTCTCCAGTATTCTGGTTCTGGGGCATGACAACTTTCTCTACGATGAAGGGCTATGGATCATCTTTCCAGCAGAAGATGATTGGATGGTCTCCTCCTTCGACTATACGGTATGCGTCTTCCACTGGGATAAGCTGATTTGCAGTGTAAACATTTGTCACTTGTGTATGTAGGTGAGTGCCTATACCATGTTCCATAGCGTACATTGTACAAAGCTTATTAAGCTCGAGGTAGTTCAAAGATAGCCCTTTATTGATCAAGTAAGGTATCTTTTCTCGCGGGATTACATCATCAGCGAAAGGAACATCAGTATGGGCAGCCACATACTTGTCCAGCTCCGGTTCTACTTCGGTCACCCCTGTAAAAATGAAGGCTGGGAGGATGACCTAGGCAGCTTGATCATCATAGGTTTTGAACATGGGGTTGTTGGCAAACTAGCGACCCCCAGCTTGGTACTCGATGTCGGGCGGGGAGTGGTTGGTTCGCTAGAAGCCTCAGCTTTGGCGTCGGGATGGCGATTATTCTTGGGAAGACGTATCGTCATTGGCCTGTCAGAGGGGTTGAGCTTCCCTGCTTGTGGTTGGCCAACTCTCAGTAGCCTGATTGTCAGTGGCTCCGTCGTGGGTCTCGATGACTTGCCAGACCTTGGCAGCCAGGTTTTCATTTTCCCTTCTTGTGCCGAGAGGCTGATCACATCCTTACGTATAGCGGCCGTAAGGGGTGCAAATTTGCCAGGTTTGCGAGCTTGAAGGTGGATCGTCAGAGGTTCTTCTAATCCTGAGGCCGTCTCAGTTCGAGCCTGTACATCTTCATCCGGGTGCCTCTTCGACTTTTCATACAAGCAGAAATCCGAGTAGTAGGATTTAACTCCTTTGAAGGGATCGACGTCGGCAAATTCTGTTCTTACGAAGCTATATTTGTCGACATATTTGAAGTACTAGTGCAGCGTGGAGGGCACGATCATATAATCGTGTATCCAAGGGCGCCCTAAGAGGATGTTGTAAGAAGTGTCTGCATCTATAACGTAGCAGGTCACTTCTGACTGGAGATCGCCGATTTGGCACTTCAGGCGAATCTTTCCAATTGGGTAGTTCCTGCCCGAATTGAAACTGCTGATGGCGGCACTTGTTGGCGTCAGGCGATGCATAGGAATGCGGAGATGATGTAGTAGACCCTTCGGAATGATGCTTATAGAAGAGCCCGAATCAATGTGCATTCGGTCCAGTTTTACGTCCCCGATGTATCCGGTGTAGTATAAAGGACGATCATGCAGATTGGTTTTGATGAGCATGTCCTGTGGAGTGAAGACGATATTGGACATTGCTCCTGTACAAGCACTATCTTGGAGATCTGCAGGCGGGCTCTCTCCTGTGAGGTTGGCCTGAGTAGATAGGCGTCAGCATTCTGGAGTGCATCGCTCAAAGCAGTACGAACATCCTTTGAAAGTCTCAGGAGCTCGTATAATGACAATTTGGCTGGTGTATTAGCCAATTGTGCCAAGATGTCGAAGTTATAGGGCCTCTCCAACCCCTGAGGTACGTCTTTTTGGAGGGATTTGTCAAAGCGAGTTTCTTTTGGCCTCGGCTTGTCGGTCGTCGGAGGCTGAGATGGTCCCGGAGTGTCAGCAGTAACTGGCTGAGGATTTTCAATTGAGCTATCAGCCACTGGTTGAGATTATGCCCCGGATCGAGTAACGACAGCTGTGACTTCTTCAGTATCTGCTGAGGTCGTACGACAGGATTTGACTTTTCCACTTCTCTTCTGGTGAATGGAAGGTGGTGTGGGCTGAGTCACTTCAGATACTAGGTTCGGGTGGACCCATATGATCTCTTCTCGTGATGTGGTGAGGGGCACTAGACCGACAGCTTGATCTCGAGGAGGTGGAAGATTAGCAATCTCCATCTTTGCCAGAGGGATGGGTACTACGCCGTCTTGAGTTTCTGTTGGATGAAAGCTGTCGAACTGTACTGACACCATATTGGCTGCCACGATTACCTCTTCGAAATCGATGGCCAGAGCGTTCGAATCGATGAGATTTTGGATGTATCGTTTCAATTGGTAGCAGTCGTGTGTAGCATGATGGACGTAGCGGTGAAAATGGCAGTACTTCGGGTTCTCCATATCTGTCAGTCGAGGTTTCCGTCTTGGAGGGAGGAGCTGAATTCTGTCTCCTTGTATGAGCATGTCCAAGATGGGTTTGACGTGGCTGTCTTCGAAGGAGTAGGTCATTTGCGGCCACTGTTTGTCTGCCGGTCTTGACTAAAGCTTCTGGGCTGTGTCGGCCACCATAGCCTGCTTGCCCCTGTTGTCCCGATTGTTGGCGGGGCTACCCCCATTATCGCTACTTGTATTAGAACGCTTGCCATTGTTCTCTCCCTCCAAGATGTGCAATCCCAGTTGACGAGCCTTCTTTAGTCGTTCTTCGGCGCTGGTGGCACTGATGATAAACGTCTTCCAATCCTTAAATTGACTTTCGCCCATCCAGAGACTGATTGTTGGGAGCAGTCTCTTTTGGCAAATTTCAATCAGGAAGGAATCCGAATTACCAGATGGTAACTTCATTGCGGTTTGGCGAAACCGCTCAATATAGTTCCTTGTCAGCTCCTTCTCTCCTTGGACGACGTCCATGAGAGTGGATATTGTGACGTCCTGCCCTACTTCGTAGAACCTCTCCAAGAACATGCGTTTGAAGCTGGCGAAGGAGTGGATGCAGTTGTCTGGCAAGTTACGGTACCAGTCGAAGGCGACCCCTTCCAGTGCCCCAATGAATAATCGTGTGAGGATGGCATCGTCGTGGGGCAGACGATCGGTGGTGACCTCGAAGTAAGTGATGTACCGACTTGCTGAGGTCTTGCCATCATAGGGGTTGATGTTGAACGGCTTATATCTTGGTGGGAAGGGAACATCCCTCCATGCAGCAGGGTATGGTTGCAGTATTCTGAGGTCTTGAGAATTTTCCCGGGCGTGAAACATGGCTCGGAGCTCCTGGACCTCTCTTCTTGCTTCCCTGGCATCATCTGCAGTGGTGGGAGCCGTTATTTCGGGAGGATTGTTGCACGGGTTTGGTGCCGCTGAGTTCGAGTCCGCATTGACCGCGGGACCCGTGCTTGTTTGGCCAGGTGTTCCTCCTTGCAGAGTTGGAAGAGCCGCTTTGATTTCATCTACAGACTTGACCAAAGCCTGTAGTATGGCCTCGAGAGTATCGATGTGCTGGCGATCACTGGAACCACTTTGATTGCTGTCCGTCATGAACAACGTCCTTATATGATGAGAAACGGAAGGGACGGTGAAGGACGTATCCTCCGAGTCATACCCATGTACCGAGAAGTCATCAGATATGTAGGAATATTCTTTTCTGGTTCGGACTCGGAGGCAATAGTACCCCCAGCTTCAGAGCTTGCTTCGTCTTGAGAGTTGTGGACGTCCTCGGGGATGTCGGCCTCTGCTTGGAACATCGGATTGTCGTGGATGTTCGGAGGGGTGCTACCCCCAGTTCCAGCGACCCCCAGTGATGTGGATGATGAATCTCCCATTGTAGCATATTTCGTCTTTGAACGGGTGCCTTAGAAAACTCCAGTATTGGACAACCGTTTGGACGACAGTTTCTTAGCTGTAGTGGTTGATATCTTTGGGCTGGATATGCTTGTCTTCTTCCCTCTCCCCTCGGCAAGGATTTTCTGAGTGGAATTGCAGGAGACAACAGGAGGTGCCTCATCCCCGGAGCTTGGATGTTGTAGTCTTTGGAAGACGGATGGCCGGTCTTCTTTTACTGTCGCGTTGTTGCAATAGCAGTTGACGATGATCTGGGTGCAGTGACGTCCATGTGAGGACTCTTTGCATACCGAGGCCCCTTCTCTTTCCTTACTTTTGTGGAGGATGGCCTCGCGCAAGTCAGATGGGTCTGGATCGACCATATTTGCTCCCTGGATTTTGGGAGACTTTTGGGAACCTCTCTATCCGTTTGCCACCGGGGGCTGCACTCGAGTGGTTCTGTACAACTTCCTATCAGAGGCCCGCATAATAGTACATGGGACGTTCGGATGGTCAGAGGTCGGATCAACGGACCGAGCTTGCCAAGCTCGTGCTGCCTTAGACTTTTTCACTCTAGTGTGTAAGGCAACATAGTAGGAAGAGTCTAAGTGGTGCTGGAGAGAATCAGACATGTCTTCTTGGGAGCACAGAAGATCAGGACCATAGGAGAGGTGATCGAAGACAGAGCCACGTGGAGTAGGCGTCATGCGGCTGGAATCACAATACCCATGCGGCTGGGAGTCGTAGCCGCATGGGTTTTCTCCATGCGGCTGGAACCCCTGGCCGCATGAGTGCCTTCCATACGGCAGAAAATCCTGGCCGCATGAGTACTATGCGTTTGGTTGGTGGTTTCAGCCGCATGGGCATCATTCATGCAGCTGTCAATCTGTGCCGCATGAGTCTTCGCTCTGCGGCTGGTGTCCTTGTTAAGTTTCTTTCTAGAGCCCATAGAATCGCTCTTTGCCCCTGCAAGTCCAGCATCGTAGTGTTTTCCTCTGCCGGACTTGGAGGTAGCAGAGTTTTCTACGGCTTGAAGTAGGGTCGCACGAGAGTCGCCTTCACCGTCTTGGGTAGCATCGAGGACTTGGGGAGGAGCAAATGATTTTGGCCTCCACTCTTTGCGAGCCTTCGTTGTGCGGGTGCGCTTCTGGACCGGGCCAGCGCTTCCTTCGGAGAGCATTTCTTCGAACGCCTATTGGTCAAAGCGGGCGACCATCTTCTGTTGTGTGGAGCCAAGTTTGGCTGCATCCGATTGCGTCACCAACTCCTCAGCCGTGGAGAAGTTTATCCCCAGTAGAGTCGCCATCGTGTTTGCCATAAAATATAAAAGAGCAGAACAATTATTGGAGGACTGCACTTTTACTTCACGTTACAAACTCGCTTGTACAAAGAAAGCCTAGGAACGAAAGCCTAGGTACAACAGTCTAAGTACAATTGTTTATTTTAGATTTTGGGAGGTAACGATAGAGGCTCGGGAAGACGACAGTAGCCCTGCCTTACTCCATGGACGATCGGTATGCAGCCTTTGCTCCAGAAGATTGCTTAACGTTGAAGAAATGCTCTCTCTTGGCTCTCTCTCTGCTCTTTTCTCCAAGTCTTCTAATGCTCTCTGATCTCGAAAAAGGGGTCCTCTCGCAAGGGAATGGCACCTTACTATTTATAAGAAGGAGAATGCAATCATTAGGGTTTGCAATAATTCTCCTTAGAGTGGCGGCGGCCTGTTGATTGATTAATCTGGGCCATTAATCTTGAGTGTGATGAATCTGGGCCACTTAATCTAGATTGCACCAAATTCCATCAATAATTAATACTGATTGGAATGAATCTCAGTGATGATGATTTGTTGATGTACGTGAATCCGAATGAATAAGTTTAATTCATTCCCCTGCCACGTGTCTCAGATTATTGGGATTTGACCCAATCCTTGATTGCAGTATATCTGAAAAATTGATTGGCTTTATGACACGGGTCTTGGGAGTCACTGAGAGGATTGAGCCGCATAAGGACTGAGCCGCATAAGGTTTGAGCCGCATGAGAATTTTCTACGTGTCAGATCTGCTTGGGGAGTGGCCCTTCGGACCATATAATAATTTGGACCGCATAATGGTCAGTGAGCCGCATGGAGATGATCCTCTTGAACCGCATAGGAAGGGGCCTCTGCTTGAGCCGCATGGAGATGGTCCTTTTGAGCTACATGAGGGGGCCTCAGCTTGAGCCGCATGAGACTGTTTCTGCCTAAGTCGCATAGGACAGCTTCATTCTGAACCGCATAGGAAGTCTTCGCTCGAGCCGCATACGAACGCCCACGTGGCAAGGCCACGTGATATTTTTATGGGTCTCGAAGGATTGTGTCAGAGATCTCCTTCGCTTTCCTATGGATCTGTCATTATGACAGAGTCATGATTACCCTTTTTGTGTCAGGGCTGTCACTTTTTCAGAGTTGTCAGCCGTCAAAGTAATTAATGCAGTATAGTGGCGGAGGGGAGGATTTGTCAAGCCACGTGTCTTCTGAGCCGCATGGGATGTCTCTAGCTGCATAGTCCATTGTGCCGCATTACTCTCTGAGCCGCATGGGCCTTCTGAGCCGCATGGGTTTTCCTGGCCGCATGGATCTTTCTTTGTTATTTTCCATGCTTCTACATGTCAGAACTGTCATTTTTGTCAGTTTTGATAGGATTTGTCAGCTTTATCAGACGAACTGATTCTCTTGGCCATATATCTTCCTTCTTTAGCTGGTTGTCGATGGGCCGCATGCGATTTTTCCTTTATGCGGACCTGTTTGGCTCAAAGTATATATAAAGAAAATTATGATCCGCATGAACCCCATATTTTCCCTGCTTCTATAAGCATCTGCTTCTATATTCTGTAGTCGAGGCACGTGCTCGATGAAGAATCCGAAAAAAGTGGATGCCAACTCGATTGTTGCTCTATGATATGGGATGACATCTTCGTGACGAACTTCATAATCCCCTCGGACCTGACTAACTATTTGCTTGGAATCGCCGTAAGCTTCTAGATAGTCAACTTCCAGTTGTTTTACCAGTTGCAGGCCGATTAATAGGGTATTATATTCGGCCATATTGTTGGTGCATGGTTCCATGAGAGAATATGCATGATGAATAACCAGATGATCAGATGACACGAGCACGACGCCAACTTCGGCCACAATATTTCCTTTAGGTCCTATTTTTGATGCACCGTTAAAGAACATTCGTCAAATGAGAATTTTTTCAGTTGCAGTGTTAGACTCCACTACTTCGAGGATTTCATCGTAGAGTTTGGAAGATTCTGGCACCAAATGAGCTGCTAGGAATCAGCTAATGCTTGGCCTTTTACCGCCTTCTGAGAAACGAAGAGCATATCGTATGGAGTCAACAGCATTGCCCATATAGCTAAACGGGAATTGAGAGAACTCGGTTTAGTCATGAGTATTTTGAGAGGATTGACTTTAGATATGATGTGGATAGTCTGTCCAGACACATAGTGGCGTGTCTTCTGGATGGCAAATACCAGTGCAAGGCATTCCTTCTCCACCGGTGTGTATCTGTGTTCGGCACCCACTATTGTGCGGTTGCGGTAGTAGATTCCCTGTTCATGGCCATTTTCATTCTTTTGAGCTAATAGGGCGCCAAGAGAATGGTCCATAGCGCGGACATATAGTAAGAAGGGATTCCCCATTATTGGAGCTACCAATACTGGGGGCTTGTGAGATACTTCTTGATATCATCGAATGCGCGTTGACATTGTTCAGTTCAGACGAAAGATACGCCTTTCTTCATGAGCTAAGTTAATGGTTGACACCTTCCAAAAAGGTTCGAAATGAATCGTCTGATGTAGGCTAGCCTTCCTTGCAGTCCGCGTAGATCTTTGAGGTTTCTTGGAGGATGCATATCGAGGATAGCCTTCACTTTCTCCGGGTCAAGATGTATACCCTTTGAAGTGATGACGAAACCAAGGAACTTGCCACTGGAGACTCCCAGAAAAGACTTGGTTGGATTCATCTTGAGTTGGTGCGCACGCATTAGTTCGAACACCGTTCTCAAGTCTTGGAGGTGGTTGCCCTTGAGATGACTTTTAAATGCGATATCGTCTACGTAGCACTCCACTATTTTGTGCAAATGATCATAAAAAAATTGTGTTCATGGCTCGCTGGTATGTCGCCCCTGCATTCTTCAATCCGAAGGGCATCACCGTATAGCAGTATACCCCCATTGGTGTTCGAAAAGATGTGTGCTTCCTGTCGTCGGGGAACATCTTGATCTAGTTGTAGCCTGAGAACCCATCCGTGAAGGACATTCGCTCGAAGCCGTAAGTATTGTCGATCATTACGTCGGTGATCGGTAGAGGGAACTCGTCTTTCGGGCATGCAGAGTTTAAATCACGGTAATCGATACAGACTCAAACTTTACCTTTCTTTTTCATGACTGGAACGATGTTGGCAACCCAATCAGGGTGTCATTCTTCGTGAATGAATCCACTGGCAATGAGCTTCTTGACTTCATTCTCGATGGCCTCCATGACATCTGGTCGAAATCGTCGTTGTTGCTGCTTCACTGGCTTAGCTTTAGACGAAATATTCAGGCGGTACATGGCGACTTTAGGGTCCAAGCCTGGCATGTCTTCATAGCTCCATACAAAGACGTCAATGTATTCTCTTATAAGCTGTATAATAGATTGGTGTTCATCGCCAGATAGACTTTTGCTGATGAAGATTGGTTTAAAAGATGATTCATGTTCTAAATTGACTTGGATGACTTCGTCTTCGGTAGGTAGTTCACGTTATACGAAGCGCAACTTCTACCTAGTATCGATCTTTTGAGCCCATTGTTCAAGCTTGATTGATTGGACATCATCCGCAATTTGGTCAATGGAAACCATGTTGACGGACAAAGTTGCTTTGAACATATCGCCAATGTTGGAGTCTGAGGCCCAGAGGGAGGAATCAGAAGAATGAGAACAACGATCTGCTTAAACATCTGATATTTCGGGAGTTGTTGGAGGAGTGACATAACCCAAACCAACACCGTTTCTTTGATAGAAGTTCTCGGGTTTGCCGGGAGGAGCAAAGTGTCGTATTGGCAACCGTCGTCCTCTGCCTTAATTTAACCCCTGGTCGCTTTTGATGTCGTATCCCATGTTCTGGATGATATTCTTGGCCAGAACATATTCTTGGCCTGCCAACTATATCAGAAAAGTTATATTTTACCAGAGTCATAATCAGCTTCCGTGTTGTGCTTGGGAGAAGTAGAGTCCAGAACGAACATTCTTTCGCCAATTATTTGACCGAAGATGATTAGTTCTTTATCTTTCTTTCTGGTTGGAACATTGAAGTAGTGGATATCTTCTGGGTAAACTTTTTTTCGCAGGTGAGGTGTCGTGACCGGCATACAGAGGTGTGGTCCTATGCCGTGCTCTACAGTGTATATCGTATCTATGTAGTGGTTTATAGATTGATAGACATCGGAGTAATTCAAAGGTAAACCTTTACTAAGAAAATACGCAAGTTCTTCTTCAGGGATAACATCATCCGCTGAAGGTACATTATTATGAGTATTGATATACTCATTGAGAGGATCATCATCTGGAAGAGGAGCCACAGTCTTGGCCAAGTTCACCACGTAGGGTAATTCTTCAGGATTGGGAGAATGAACTTCAGCAGGGTCCTCCTGAGGTTTGACCTTGTCAGGGTTCTTGCGGAGAGTGATGGTCAATGGTTTGACCTTGTCAGGGTTCTTTTTCATCCAGATTGTGAGAGGCTTCGGAGTACATTTTGGAGTAGTACGTCCGTTGACTCGGATAATCAGGGGACCATCATTAGAGGATGAAATTTCTTTAGCTTCATTGTCAGCTTCGTTGCTGTCATCCTTGGAGGACTGAGACTGGTAAAGTACCGAATCTTCGTAGTAGGCTTCGATGCCCTTAAAAGGATCAACATCGGCAAACTTCGTCTTCACGACATTGTCGCTGTTGACGTACTTGAAGCACTGGTGAAGTATGGAAGGAATGATCATGTTCTCGTGTATCCATGGACTCCCAATAGATGTTGTAGGATACATTGGCATCGATCACATAGCAGGAAACCTCCGTTTGGAGATCACTGATCTGGCACTTGAGATAGATCTTGCCCAGCGGGTGGCTTCGACTAGCATTGAAAGCTATGATAGTTTTATTGGTTGTAGATAGCTTGTGCAGAGGGATTCCTAGAATTTGAAGTAAACTTCTAGAAATAATGCTGAGGAAGGATCCTGGATGGATGTGCATGCGGTCCACCTTGATCGCCCCGATATATCCTGTATAGTACAGGGGTCTGTCGCGACGATTATTTTTGAGTAGCATGTCCTTCTATGAAAAGGTGATATTGGGCACCACTTCCATAGTACTGTGGCAGTGGGGACAGGAGACAAGGTCTTCAGCAGGGGCTTTTACTTCAGTGAAATAAGAGTCGGCATGTAGTAATACCTCACTTAAGGCCTTTCGCGTTTCTTTGGAGAGTCGTAATAGATCGAACAGAGACAACCTGGCAGGTGTATTGGCCAGTTGTACCAGTACGTCAAAGTTGTAGGGCCGATCTATGCCTGGCGCCTTCAGAGACTTGTCAAACCGTGTCTCCTTCTGCTTGGCTTTGTCGGTAGTTGAAGGCTTAGACGGGCCGGCTTCTGAGCTTGTAGGGGTAGCAGGAGCTTGGAAAGGTACTGCTTCTTCTTGTGCGGGATCGTATGTCCGAAGATAAGCCTTCCCCGATCACGTCTCACCAGATAGAACCTCGTAGATAGGAGAAGACACCATATGGCATGACTTATATTTCTTATCCTTTTTTTGCTTTGGGAGATACCACCCCCTGTGTCATCTCTTACACAAGGTCCGGATGGACCCACATGATCTCACTATGTTCAGTTGTGTGTGGTACCAGGGTTGAGTTGCGAGCTGGCGACAGGTTGACGACTTCCATTATTTCCTTGGAGATCGGGATCACGCCGTCTGGGACTTCTTTGGAAGGAAAGTCACCAAACTGAAGAGAGATCATGTTAGAAGATACGACCTTGTCTTCAGCTTCGAGGTTGATCACTTGGCTGTCGATAAGCTATTGTATCTTCTTCTTCAGGATGATGCAATCCTTGGTGGAATGATGTACGTACTGATGATAGAGACAGTACTTGGGATCGTTGAGTTGGTTCGCTTCTGCAGGACGTCGTGGTGGAGGCAATGTTAGCTTATTACCCTTCGTCAATGTATAAAAAATGGTAATGACATCGTCTTCGTCAAAGGAGAAGGTCTCCTTAGGCTTGTCGGAGGCACCTTGAGAATTGGAAGATCCCTTGGAAGTATCGACCTTCAGGACTTCTTTCCATGTACCCCCACGGACAGCGATAGTTTGAGGATGCTTGCCCTTGTCTTCAGATTTATATGTTTTCAACCCCAGTAGTTCCAGGTTAGGAATATTATTTTCAGCAGCATCAGCGGCCCAATGAAAGCCGGCCATATATCATACTTATGTATACCCAGACAAAACATCACCGTAGGAAGGAAGTTATGTTGACAAGTATCCATAAGTTCTGAGTCTGGTATGCCAAAGGGCATCTTCAGTGCTAGCCGCCTGAAGCGTTGGATGAAGGTGATGACAAACTCAGTCCTCCTTTGCTTGGTCTCGATGAGTGTGGACATACTAACATGCATGCCACTCTCGTAAAACATGTTGAGGAACAACCTCTCCAAGTCTTTAAACGAATTAATACAACCGTCAGGCAGACTGCAGAACCATTCGAAAGCTACCCCCTGCAAGGTGCTAATAAACAGCTTTGAAAAGAACGGATCTTTCTTGGGTAAGTGTAGAGTCTGTGTGTTGAAGTTTGTTATGTGTTGACGAGGAGAAGTCAACCCGTCAAATGAATTTAGCGTCAGTGGCTTGTAGTTAGGAGGGCAAGTAGCATTCTCCCATTCAGGAGGATAAGGTTGAGATATTCCCATCTTCTGAAGCTTGTCTTTGTGTGAGATGGTATCGAGACGGGCGACCAGGGAATCAATTGTATCTTGTTGATTAAGCAGGTGTTGGAAAACGGCTGCTAAACGGTTTTCATGCGTCGTTGGCGAAGGACCACCCCCAATATTTGTAAGATTCGGGAGAGACGCAACGGAATGATACTCCTTTTATAGTGAAGGAGGGTTGTTGCTATGAGCCAGACTAACGTGAGCCAAGATGTTTTGTTGAGGTGGAGGAACAGTCCAGCAGCTTGAACCGCCATGATACTGGTAAGCATATCAGCGATCTTGGCGAATGTTGTTTCAAGACCCTCTAGTCGTTTGCTGATCTGATCACTGGCTTCTTCAGGTCTTTCTTCGTCTGCCATGTATGTAGATAACATATGAGGATGAACAGAGGAAACAGTAAAACTGGTGCTGATACTGTCTGTCTCCAAGTTGGCGAGTCCCTCATCTTAGGTAGGGGAGGCAGATAGTCGCCGTCAGACTAGAAAAGATCATCGTCCTCTGGGAGGATACCCCCAGTGTGAATGTCATCCACTTCAGAGTCTGAGGGAATATTACCCCCAGCTTGGGAGTCTTCGTCATCTGTACGAAATCTCGCCTTTGACCGAGTACCCATATAGACTCCTTCAGACGTGACAGCCTGCTAGCCATCTGTTGGTAGACTTAGTCTTCTTCTTCTCACAGAACTGGGAGAGAAAGTTGGGTTTGTGGTCCACCGTCTTTGATTGGGGCTTCCGTAAGGGGGACCCCATAAAGCCATGTTGGATGAGACACACAGCGGCTTTTCATCGTGTCACGACCCGCACCCTGAGGAAGGGCACGAGTACATGGTTACGTCCAACCTACGTCGCAGAATCGGCGGTAGAATGCTGTATAGGTCATCTATAAAAACTACAACTAGATAAAATATAAGGGTACCTGTCATCTCCGCACGGAGGTATAATATGGCATAACTCAATCACAAGAACAAACTAGGATAGATAGCACGAAATAAAAATATGATAGAAGGGAAAACTGGAAAAGAGTTCAAGATCCAACACAAGCCCAGAGATATAAACACATCACAGAATCTCAAAATATAATATAAAAACTACAGCCTGAAAGCACTAGTTAGATCGCAGTCCAAGCAAACCTAACTAAGCTATACTAGTCCAGGTGTGTAAAGTCTAGTGGCTCAACGGCCAGGTCACAGTCCTGACCTAAGTCCCCGTCTGCCCCGACCCCATAGTAGGTCGAGCAGACTGCCTCTGAATCATCTGTAATATATCAACGATATCCTGTCAGGAAAATGCGCAAGTACAAACCCTAACAGCAGTTCCATATGAATTGTCAAATTCTATAAGAGACAGTATAATGAAATACAAGACAAAATCAACAAAAAATATATAACAGGATGTGAGTACTGAATATCATAACATGGTGAGAAAGTACTGAATGTAGAACTGAGTAGGATATATGATATAATAAAGTAAATATAAAATGTGCCATAAATTATTAGAGCGTTATGTGATCGGCTTGGAAAATAGGACAGGCTATCCACTTGGACCGACAGTCACATGAAAATCACTGGAAAGGGTCATGCTAGCCAACCTGCATAACGAGCACAAGGAATAAGATCTCGCTACACCCTACGTGAGATGAGAGTGGCGCAAGCACAAGAATATAGTGACATCATGGTATTGATCACATAGTCCCTAATAATTCCCCATCCCCGAATAGTATAATGGATCCGGACATGACACGTCATGACACAGAATTCCCTAAGAGGGTAGCTACTCCCTCTTAGGAATCGGTGTCTATACAGGTACAGGAAACAAGACAGGAAATGTACCAACATACCAAAAAAATCCTGGAACAGCATCTCATGTCATGATCCGACGTACACTAGTCCGTGAACCATCGTGTCGGAAAATCAAGTAAGACACTATAGCTGAATCGGATACAACAGATATCAAGACAATAAAAACTATCAGTGAATGTACTCGCCTGTGGTCCTAAGCTGATAAGGTGAACAGATTCTCAGAGTAATCACAGACCTAAAGATGAGATACCATAAGTCAAAACAGGGTTTAATAATAAAATGGAAGCTAATTAAGTCATGATATGCAAGTCTAAGTCAAACTAGGGCATACTGGGCCAAACTAGGTCATATTAGGTCAAACTAGGTCATACTTGTCCAAACTAGGTCATACTGGGCCAAACTAGAACAAACAAGGTCACAGGAAATCAATCCAAGTCAAACTAGTCAATCTGGGTCAAAGGTTGACTTACAATTGACTTTTGGTCAACTGGTCAACCCTAGGTCAAACTAGGCTAATGTTGACCAATTGTTGACTTTTGGTTAACTGGTCAACTCTGGTTGAGTCCAGTCAAGTTCTAATCACTTTTAGGCTAAGTTTGACTTTTGGTTGACTTTTGTTGACTTTTGGTCAAAACGGTCAAGCGAGGTCAAAATAGTCTAAGAGCACTAATCCTAACCTTTACCAACCAAGACAATCAATTTCTAACCATATCCTAACTCCTTAGACTCATACCTTAGCTTTTAGGTAATTATCTTAACCTTACCTATTACCCTTGACAAAGTATTCCCAATACCTTGCCCCGATACAAAGGCAACCCTTCCTAAACTTGGTAGACTGACCTAGGCTTTTTAGGGTAGCTAGACACTAACCTATCTAGATATTACCAACCCAGAAATCTAGGTATCTAGCCCATCCAGTCCATCTTATCCCCATGTTGGTCATTCTGAATATTACCTTAAGGTATCATGAGACACCCTATGGTATCTTGAGATACCACCCTACTAACACTATCCAACCATACTAGCTCACCCTCCACACTCCTAGGGTCTTAGAATATCACACTCACTAGCTCTATTAGGATACTTACCAACCTCACTCTCTAGCACACTCCACTAGGCCCACAACTCTCAAATCTAACATCTCATATCTTAACCAACATTAACATATAAGCTAACATCTAAAAACAATTCTAACTAACAAATATCTAACAACTTGGTAGCAAACTCTATCTAATAAGGGCTCACTAATATAGAAAATGGCTAAATGTAAGGGGCTAATTTCTAAAGGAAAAAGGGTTAAAAACTAATGGTTAAAAGGGTTAAAAAGCTGCCATAAGCTACTGTTGAAAAGCTGCTGCTTATGCTTACTGCAACTGCTGCTGCTTACTAAAAACTGCTGCTACTGCTTATTGAAGCTGCTGCTGCTGCTTACTGAAGCTGATGTTGCCTGCTGCTTATGGCTGCTTATGCTGCTGCTTATGGTTGCTTATGCTTATTGCTTATCAATCTCATATATATATATATATATATATATATATATATATATATATATAGATATATAGATATATAGACACTTAATAACATAAATACTTGAATATATATTATGATGCATTATGATACATGAAAAAAAATGTAAAGACAAGCAATAACACATCTCTAACATATAAAAATTTAAGATTAAAACATGTATTAAATTATTTAAACACAAGTGTGTCCAATATTGGGAGTTTCCTACATGGACACAACAACACATCAAGGATACTCCTAATAACTCTAAATGGACACGAAATGGATATAAATGGAGACACAACCATGGGGATCATTCCTATTGGTTCCAAATGATCCTATATGCATGTAGGATTCGATTTAGAGGGTAGATTTTACCTTCCGGGAGGAAAAATATCAAGAAACTCCTTCCGATACGACACCGACACGAAGGGATCTCCAAATGGACACGAACCAAAGCCAAAACCTTTCAAACTTGGCTAGCTTCTCTACTTGCTTGAATAGAGAAGGGAAGAAGAAGATTTGAAAGAGGAATAGATTGATTTGGGGATGAAATCAATAGAGGTTCCTCTCAAATTTGGGGAAGAACAAGAGAGAAATATTTGTGGCTAAAAATGAACAATAGCTGACTCATCCCCCCTCCATGGCCGGCCAAGAATGGATAGGTGTCCCCATTTTGGAATATCCAAAATGCCCTCTAATGACTCCTATTTGTTTAATTTAAATTAGGTTTTGGTTCGAGGCTAAATTAGTCTAGTTTGAGTCTCTAATTAATCCAACATAGTCATGAAATTTAGTCTAACCATACTAACTTAAATATTGTCATATGTGGGCCATTGCCTAACTAATGAGTGGGTCCCACTAGATTCAAAGCTACCCCGGGTCTCCGTTACAAGTCAGATTGAGTTGAAATTTGAACCCGACTCAAATAACCCCAAAACAATATCATAAATAATAAAAAAATTCCAAAATTATTCAAAAATGAAAAATGACCAAAATATCCCCTGTTCTTGAAAACTGGAGGTGATAAATCTATTCACCTTAAAAAAATTCGTCCTCAAAATTAAAACAAAGCAATCACAAGAAACACATGCAGAAAATAATCCCATTCAAATACTTTTCAAAAAAAAATCACAAATAAATAAAAAAATCTCTTTGAGGCACATCAAACACTTATAAATAAAAACTGTTATGTGTCCGATATGGACACGAAACCAATAAAAAATCACTCCTATCAAAAGTCAAAATTAACAATCACCAATACAATAAATATTAAAATAATTTAAAGAGGTCAAATGACCAAAATACCCTTAGACCAGAAATGATATTAAAAATATCCTAATCACATGGTTAGGTTCTAGGTCAAGCAGTCTCTAGGGTTTCACTAGCAACACATCAAAATCACAAGTCATGGCTTTAATAGTTTTAAAATGATAAAAAAATCTCCAAAATCATATCATAATTTAAATGTCAATAAATAAATGATTAAAATTACAAAAGTCAAAATTACCCTTAATTTAAAATCATGCAGTTCGAGAATCATATGCGTCTGTCCAAATCATGATACTCAGAATCTTTGTCATACAAGTGAGAAGGGCTACGATATTCACAGAGTCCTCGACTAAGGTATATACCTCTAGAATCAATGGTATTTAAAATGTTTGTATTGTCGCATGCTTGGCCGCGAAAATCCTTAAATTCCTACTATGCCTGCTAAGATGACCATAGAAGATTCTAAAATCCCATAATCGAGGCGACCTAGCCCATACAACTTATCTCAGAGGAAAAAAAATCAAAATTATATCACAAGAATAATAGAACAAAATTGATCAATTAACAAGGAACATATAGAATCGAATTTCAAGACAGTTATAAGGAGGCAAATGCGAGAATAGAATCAAAAGATTGGAATCCTACAATCTATCCTGCTACTGCATGTGTGTCCTCGACTGTCATGGCAAAAGCTCGCCCCTATTGGCCTCCCCTAGCCTGCTGTACTCTGTCCTGGCCTCTCGGACTCCACGAACGTGGCAATCCTTCAGCTGGTGGTCGGACGCCCCACAGTATAGACATACGCCCAATCTCTTCCTACAGGCCTCTCGATTGTGCCCTGGCTTCCCGCAGAAGCCGTACGGAGTGGTCTACCTCTGGCCCTGTCCCTGCGGCTGGTGGACAAGTGCTGGTGCCTGCTGAATCTAGTAACTGAGGCTGCTGCTGAAACTATCTCTGCTGAAAGTGAGGGCGCTTTGTCGGCCCCGCACTAGAACTCGCACCCAGAACATCGCTGCCCCTCTTCGGCTTGAGGCCGAAATCCTTCTTTGCTATCTGTGCCTCCATCAGTATCTGCTCGAAGGTCGTATCACGTCGCCCGGAAGTACGAGTGTGAACCGCATGAATAAGGTCCCTCCGAAACTTGTGGGCCTTATACCCCTTATTCTGGATCAGATCTAGTATAAACCTACTCAAACGGAAGAACTCCACTGCATACTCATCCATCGACGAGTTCCCCTGCACTAATCCGACGAACTGGGCCTCCAGAGCTGTAAGAGCCATGTCGGGGTAAAACTTTTCCTTGAAGAGCCTTCTGAAGTTCTCCCATGATATACCCATTACTGACACCTGAGGGTCTGTCCGGAACCACGTTAAAGCGATGTCAAAGAACTGGCTAGCCGCAGACGTCATCCATAGTCCCCTCGAAACCCCTGCTAACTCCAGGCTTCTCTGGACGTCCTCCAACCAGTCATCAGCATAGAGGATTCCCTCGATACCCTTGAAGTCCCTCTGATTCATCTTCCTAAATCTAGACATGTGCCAGGACTCCTCTGATTCAGCTGCTGAACTGGGGCACCCTGAACTGTACCCGAGACTACCCTTTCAACTGCTGCCATCGCCAGCTGGTGGGAGTTCTCCATACTCTATCATAGCACCTATGTCTGTTGGTGGGATGCGTCTGCCTGATGCTGCTGTGCCTCTGCCTGGGCCCTCTGGGTCTGTATCATCTGCTGTAGAAGGGCTATCATATGCTGTGCATCAATCGGTAGTGGAGGTGACGGTAGAAGAGTCTCAGGAATAACTATGGACGGTCCCGTAGCTGGAGGTGGAAGACCTCCTGGAACCGTCTCTGCTACTCCCTTCTGAAGGGCAGGAACTGAGGTGGCAGCTCTCTCGACTGCTACTCCCGTAGCCGGAGATAGAGGTCCTACTGGATCGGACCTCTCTGGAACAGCACTAGGTCCTGCTACCTGAGAACGAGTAATCATCATCCTGAGGACGAATTGAAACAAGGAATTAATATGGCACATGATAAGGAATATCACGGAAGGACAATTGAATTCAATGCAAGAAGAGTTGTCATGGTAATCAAAAGATCAAAATTTTTCTAAAATGTAATTGAGTAACTCCTATCATATAGTAGATCATATGTCCTAGTCGCAGGCTCGTAATTAGTACTCTAAGTCGAGCACCATAACGAGATCGTAGTAATTGCGACATCCTGCATGGGCCACCATAAAAATGTGTCACGACCCGCACCCTGAGGAAGGGAACGAGTACGTGGTTACGTCCAGCCTACGTCACAGAATCGGCAGTAGAATGCTGTATAAGTCATCTCTAAAAAACTATAACTAGACAAAATATAAGGGTACCTGTCATCTCTGCACGTTGGTATAAAATGACATAACTCAATCATAAGAACAAACTGGGATAGATAGTACGAAATAGAAATATGATAGAAGGGAAAACTGGAAAAGAGTTCAAGATCCAATACAAGCCCAGAGATATAAACATATTACAGAATTTCAAAATATAATAAAAAAACTACAGTCTGAAAGCACTAGCTGGATCGCAGTCAATGAAAACCTAACTAAGCTATACTAGTCCAGGTGTGCAAAGTCTAGTGGCTCAACTGCCAGGTCATAGTCTGGCCTAAGTCTCCATATGCCCTGACCCCATAGTAGGTCGAGCAGTCTGCCTCTGAATCACCTCTAATATATCAACGATATCCTGTCAGGAAAATGAGCAAGTACAAACCCTAACAGCAGTTCTGTAAGCCCCTAAATTTCAAAATAATATTTTTATAATATTAAATAGCTTTTATATATTCAAAATAGATTAATATAATTGCTAGGAATTTTTCTAGAATTGTTAAATGATTTTTAAATAGTTTTTAAATCAAAATATATCATTTTGTAATATTTAAATTTATTTTAATATTATTATGTAATTTGTCAAATTGTTAATATATCAGTTTGCAAATTAATGAATTGTTTTAATTATATTTTGCAAATTTATTTTTGCATTAGTTAAGGGGAGGGACTTATCTGTTATTTCCTAAAACCTAGGGGCCTTGTTGTAAAACCACCATCACCCCCCCCCCCCCCGTTCGGGCCAACTGCCCCAGACGACCACGACGAGCGGCGACCGCCACGTCGACACCGACCTAGCACACGTCGACCGCCCTAAATTGGCTATAAATACTCCCCGACCCCAAAACCCTAACCCTAGACTAATTTTCGACCGCCCCAGCCCCATCTCGACCCCCTTCTTCCAAACCCTAACCCTAACTCCGGCGACCACCCTAGCGCCGCCTCCACAGTCGACGTCGACGCTTGCCACCACCACCACTCGACGCGTCTCATCGAGATGAGTGCAGTGCCATCCGAGCGCCGTGACGTCGACGCTTCGTCCGCCCTATCATCGCACCACAGCCCGCTCGACTTGGACACGTACGTGTCAGTTCTATTTCATATCGTATCTGTGTCTCGTACTCACCTATGTGACTCGCCAGGACACGAGCAACGCGATGGTAAGTCAGGACACGGCCGACTTGGGTCATACGTGTCATGCATGGCCAGGACACTGGGCCACAGCCGTTCTTCGTGTCCCTAACTGTCAGGACACGAAGAACAGGTTATCGGGTTTGAAACCCATTAATCTAAAAACCTAATAACTAAAACCCTAACCCATTCCCTAACACATGACTCGGGCTGACCCCCTAGCCAGCCGGAGCGCGTTGAGACCCGACCCCTTTGCCTGGCTCGAGTTCGAGCCCCCCCATTTGGGTTGTTGTTTTGTTTTATTTTTTGTTTTTATTTTATTATTTATATATATATATATGTATATTTTTTTTTTTATATATATATATATATATTTTTTTATATATATATATATATATTTTATATATATATATATGTATATATATGTATTTATATATATACATGTATACATGTATATGTATTTATATATATATTATTATATATATTGTTATATACGTATATATATACTGTATTTGTATATATATATATATATATATATATATATATATATATATATATATATATATATATATATATATATATATATATATTTTAAAAATATATATATATATATATATATATATATATATATATATGTATATATATATATATATATATATATATGTATATTTGTTATATATATATATGTATATTTGTTATATATATATGTATATTCATTATATATATATATATATAATAAAAAAAAATATATATATATATATATATATATATATATATATATATATATATATATATATATATATATATATATATATATATATTTATGGAAAATAATATATATATATATTTATGGATATATAATTATATTTGTTGTATAAATATGTATGTATTTTCAAATACAATTTTAGTACAAAATATTATTATGTAAAATTTCACAAGTTATTTTATTGTATATTTGGTAGCTTGCAATTTTACCACTTTAAAAATATATTATTATTAATTAAATTCATGTATTTTATTTGTTATGACCGATTGATGTCCAAATCTAGCATGAGTTTTTGGGCCCAATTGTGTCTAATACATTCAGAGCCTATACAAGTCATATTGGACTAGATTCATGGCTCTGGGTCCTGTATCTGGACTTCAGTTCAATTTCGAATACATGGACAAAATAGTAAATAATTAATTAATTATTTTTCAGAAAGTGTTACTTGCTGTTTTTGAATTTATATATATATATATATTAAGTGCTGTAAAAATCGGAAAAAAATTGTATTTAAATACTATGTTAATTTAGATAATTTATTATAATTCTTACAGCATTTAATAAGTACATTTGGTATTTTATAAAAATAGGAAAACATAACTTATTTTTAGTATATATATGTTTGCGGATTTTTAATGAATATTTATGAGGGTTTATAAATTCCAGAAAAATTAGTATAAATTTCTATAATTAAAAAGGATCATTATGGTACTTTATTTTATGTAAAATTGAGCCTTTTGTCTATCTCAAAAATTGTTGGAACACAGTGTAAAGTTTGATTTATTTATTAAATAATTACGACTTTCAATATTTTGTGTTGTTTTGAGTTATAGTCGTATTGGACCTCACCCCGCACTAGTGTAAAGGTACTAGAAAGTTAGTTAGAGTATTGTGTCACCTCACATTGGTCTCCTATGCTAAAGTCATCATTTGGCTAGGTGTCCAATTAGAAAGTCGTGTTGTACCACTAGTGTTTTAGTGTTTAACTTAGTATAAAAACTAAGTTTATGTATTTATTCCTACAGTGACGAGTCACCAGGCATCTATAGCATTTTTATCGCTGCTTTGCTTTGCTAAAGGTAAGTACTTCTACAAACTTTACATACTGTTACAAACAATGAACTGTGATTTCCAACCATGTTAAATGTTGATCCTTGGGATAGCAAGGTAAATCTTCACATGTTGTATTATTTCCAGTCCCTACCATGTTTAGAACAGTTTTATATCTCTCACATGATTAGAATCTGGATATGGAAAAACTGATAGTTGAGTACGTGATCATGCCCCATTTATCGTACCGAGCAAAGTTTCATTCTACATGTTACTATGCCGTAGGCCATTATTCCGTATTTCTGTACGGATGTACACCTATGCTTGTACACTTGTACGTATGTATATTTTATTTACATGTGCCTCAGTACATTATGCACCTATTGACGATCACGTACCTGCTACAGTTTTAAACATTACATATACATCTGTCTCTATGACATATGTATCCTTGCCATGATAGATTATGGTGTGCCATAATTCCAGTTTATTACATTCCTGTTCATTTCATGTTTCGTATATTTAGTTCGCTAGAATCAGTACTTGCTTCCGTCCTGACAGGATAACGTTGTAGGTATACTTACTGAGGAGGAGTTGCTTTGTGACTCATATTATAGAGTTACTGCCGAGGACCAGACTTTGTCTTACGAGGATGTACCTGCGGGGAAACTCGTCTAGTTGTCTATTTATATTTTGGACTTTTGAGAGTAGTCATGTATTAGACTTTGTATTTTGTGACTGGACCTGTATCCAGCTTTACATTTCGGACTTGTACTTGGACTTACTATATTATGAGATGGCTTTTGTGTTTGGAGCATTTATGACTCTTTATTACATAATGAACTATTAGCACATTTTAGTCTTACCTTGTTATCTTTAGAACAGCTTACTATGCTTTATCTCAAGCGTAGGCTGGACATGACTCGGCCCGACCCAACAATTTGGTAGCGGATCGTGACATATTTTTAGTGGTGGCCCATGCAGGTCCTGACTAAATTGTTTGGTTACGTTATTGTACCAAGCTTGCCTGCAATTAGGAACTTAAGGTAATTAGACAACATTAGGAATGACGCTTAGAACATCTATAGGATTACTAGAATTGTAACATAGAAAACGTATCACATGTTTGCTGTTACAAATTAGATTTTCTTGTTATTCATGATTGTTTACTTAAAGAGTCCTTATAAAGTCCCTTTTACTTATTTAGATGGTGCTCACCCGCTCATCCCAGTATGTCACACCTGAGAATGGCACACTCCCTATCCAGTCGGTTGACCAGTTGACCGGTACACCTCCACCACCACCTACCATATTCTTCCACTCCACAAATCTACCAACCCAAATGCCTCCACCACCTTCCACATCACAGTCCCAGTGGGACCCAATACTTCCACCACCACCTATTACTATACCTACCCAGGCTTCCGTCACACTCGACGGGAACCAACTGCTCACTCTGGTCCAGGGGTTCCTAACGACCCATCAGGAGCAGACCACCCTACTCCGCCAAAGCATAGAGCGTTCTGAGGAACGTACCGTGGTTCCACCACCTGTAGAGCCACGACAGAGAGCAGGAACAATCAAGGACTTTATGGGTCTGAACCCCAAGGAGTTCTTAGGGACTGAGGGCATAGTAGTAGCAGATGACTGGCTAGACTCGGTAGAGAGGAAGCTCCTTGGAGCTAGGTTGCCGAATGACCTCCAGGTCGAGGCAGTAGGATTTCTGCGGATAGAATTGGCAGGAGTTTGGTTTCAGAATGAGCCGCTATTCGCGAGAGGGAGGGCTACTTGGGATCAGTTCAAGACCCAGTTCAAGAAGAAATTCTTCTCGACCAACGCTAGGGTAGCCATGGGGCTACGATTCCAGAACATCTAGTAGGGGAACCGTTCTGTTGACGAGTATGCGGCAGAGTTTAGTCGCCTGAGCCTTTTTGCTCCTAGTCGAGTTGCAGACCCTGAGGATATGACGCGTAGGTTTTCCCATGGTCTAGTTCTAGACATTGGTATTCTTATAGTGGTGAACGGTACGACTGACTACTACCAGAGCCTAGAGTTGGCCCGGAGCAAAGAGGAGCTTCTTCTGTCTTGCAAGAGGTCGGCTTCTGTACACCTCGAGGGACCGTCCAAGCGTCAGGCTTTCTAGCCGAGAGCGCCAATGCCGCACCAGCAGACATACCGTCCCCCTACACCACATCACCCGACCCCGCCAGTTAGAGCCCAGGGACCCCGGCAGCAGCAGAAGGGATCTTTTTGTGGATTCTGTAAAAGACCAGGACATGATTACTCCGTCCGCAGGAAGAGGTTGGGGCAGTATTTAGTTTGTGGGTCTGCCACCCATCAGTTTCGAGACTGCCCAGTAGCCAGGGTACCAGGTGCCAGACCACAGTCTAGAGGACAGTCGCTTCCGACTCAGCAGTAGAGGTTAGGGCAACATCTGCAGCAGCAGAAGGGACCCTAGGAGAAGGCTTATAGTCTGGCCTTTGAGCCGGAGCTGGAGCAGGTTTCGGAGCCAGATTATTTAGCTGACGTCATCACAGGTCATGTTTATTTGCATACTTTTCTAGCACCATGCTTGTTTGATTTCGGTGCATCTCGTAGCTTTCTGTCATTAGATTTTATGCATAAACACCACTTAGTAGCTACACCTACCGAGGAGATGAGTAGAGTAATGACGGGAGGCGGACCAGTGCCCATTAGAGCTATCTATAGATGCTCTATTACTATAGCTGGAAGAGAGTTTAGGGGACGATTCTTTGTGATGCCACTCCCTGGGTATAATATCATATTGGGGAAGGACTGGCTTAGCTACGCCCATGCAGCTATATACTGTCATGAGGGTAGTATTCTGTTCAGTTTCCCAGGCACGGCACCATTCAGTGTCAGGAGGACAGGGCCGGAGATCAGCCTAGAGTCGAACTTTTGTGCGACAGTTGGGGAGATAGCACCGCCACACCCTATCATTAGGGAGTTTATGTATGTATTCCTAGAGGATCTTCTAGGACTTCCGCCTGACAAAGATGTGGAGTTCACTATAGATTTAGTACCGGGTTCATCACTAGTATCCCGGGCTTGCTATAGAGTGAACCCTAAGGAGGCCGTAGAGATGAAGAAGCAGATTGATGACCTATTGAAAAAGGGTTTCATTCGATCTAGTACTTCTCCATGGGGAGCTCCAGTGCTCTTTGTGCCTAAGAAGAATGGTACAGTTCGGTTGTGCATTGACTACTGGGCGTTGAATACCATCACCATTAAGAACAAATATCCTCTGTCCAGGATAGATGATTTGTTCGACCAGTTGAGTGGGGCGAAGGTGTTTTCCAGGATAGATTTAAGATCCGGGTACCACCAGGTGAAGGTCAGGGCAGCAGACGTCCAGAAGACGGCGTTCAACATGATGTACGGGTAGTACGAGTTTCTGGTGATGCCATTTGGTCTCGCAAATACGCCAGCTGTCTTTATGAATTTGATAAATAAGATATTTCACCAGTATCTGGATAAGTTTGTCGTAGTATTTATCGACCACATCCTGATATACTCGAAGACGTCGGAGGAGCATGCAAAGCACTTGCTGACAGTTTTGGGGATTCTGAGACAGGAGAGATTTTTTGCCAAATTATCAAAGTACGAGTTCTTTTTGGACCGAGTAGAGTTTCTCGGTCATATAGTTACTGGAGAGGGAATCTCCGTGGATCCCAGGAAGACTGCTACCGTTGAGACATGGAAGGCTCCGACGTAAGTTTCAGAGATCAGGAGCTTTCTGGATTTAGCCGGCTATTATAGGAAGTTCGTCCAGGACTTTGTTAGGATAGCTGAACCCATGACGAAGCTGATGCGGAATGACACAGAGTACATCTGGTTAGAGGACTGCGAGGCAGCATTTGAGGAGCTGAAGAGGAGGCTAACGACCACTCCAGTTCTAACATTACCTTCAGGATCTGGAGGTTTCACCATATACAGCGATGCTTCAGAAAAGAGGCTAGGATGTGTTCTACAGCAGCATGGAAAAGTGATTGCTTATGTATTTAGGCAATTACGGACTCATGAGCAAAATTATCCTACCCATAACCTAGAGTTAGCTGCGGTGATCTTTGCACTTAAGTTATGGAAACATTACTTATACGGAGAGCATACAGAAATCTTTATTGACCACAAGAGCTTGAAGTATGTGTTCACGCAGAAAGAGCTGAACATGAGGCAAAAACGATGGTTGAAGTTGATGAAGGACTTCGACATCGATTTACAATATCACCCCAAAAAGGCAAACGTGGTGGCGGATGCGCTGAACATGCATCCGATGGCATGGTATTTGATGATAGATCGGCATTTGTGAGAAGATCTAGAGAATCTCGGTATCGAGATAGTTCGGCCAGGATCTGTGATACAGATGATGGCGCTCGACATTTAGTCAGGTTTGATGGAGTAAATCAGGGAGGCAGAGTCTACAGATGAGAGCCTTCGCAGACTTGGAGCCCAGACTTTAGCTGGATTGCTGGATGACTTCACCGTAGCATAGGATAGATCCTTAAGGCATGGCAGCCGATTATGCGTGTCGAAGGGAGAGATGATAGAGGCCATCTTGCAGGAGGCGCACCGATCGAGATATTCTATTCCCCATGGTGCCAACAAGATGTACCGTGACTTGCGGCAACATCTTTGGTGGCACGAAATGAAGAGAGATGTATCACGTTTCATTTTGAGATGCCTAGTTTGCCAGCAGGTCAAGGCGGAGTGCCAGAGGCCAGCTGGTCTATTACAGCCGTTACCCATTCCCGAGTGGAAGTGGGAACACATTACGATGGACTTCGTCTCAAGGCTTCCTCGTTTCCAAAATGGGAAGGATGCCATTTGGGTCTTCGTGGACAGGCTGACGAAGTGTGCGCACTTCATACCCTTCAAGGTGGGGCTTTCCACCGAGAAGTTGGCGGAGCTATACATGCAGCAGATAGTTCGCTTACATGGAGTACCAGTGAGTATCGTGTCGGACCGAGACAGCAGATTCACGTCCCACTACTGGAGGAGCTTGTAAGAGGAGTTTGGCAGTCGGCTCAAGTTCAGTACGGTGTACCACCCGCAGACAGATGGACAGTCCGAGAGGATGATACAGACGATAGAGGACATGCTGAGGACTTGTGTGCTGGACTTTGGCGGATCATGGGAGAGCCATCTGTACTTGGTAGAGTTTTCATACAACAACAGCTACCAAGCCAGCATCGGTATGTCTCCTTTCGAGGTACTATATGGACGACGATGTCGTACACCGCTCTTTGGGGACGATATTGGAGATAGAGTTATGCTTGGGCCAGAGATGATCATGGATGTAGCAGAGAAGGTTGGGATGATCAGAGACAGGCTCAGAGTCGCTCAGGACAGGCAGAAACACTGGGCCGATGCTTGTCGCAGACCGATGGAGTTCGCCGACGGAGATATGGTGCTAGTGCAGATATCACCTAATATAGGGACGATCCGGCTCGGACGAGGAGGCAAGTTGAGCCCCAGATACATCGAGCCGTTCGAGATACTTGGCAGTATCGGAGAGGTAGCTTACAGGGTTTGCACTTCCACCCAACCTAGCAGGAGTTCACGATGTCTTTCATGTGTATCAGCTGAGGAGATATGTTCCGGACCCCATCCATGTGCTAGATCATTCAGAGTTGGAGATCGGACCAAGCCTTGCAGTTACTGAGCAACCAGTGGAGATATTAGACAGGAGGGAGAAGAGGCTGAGGAACAAAGTCATACCCTTAGTACGAGTAGCTTGGAGCCATCACTCTCCGGGTGAATCTAAGAAAAGGGAGTCGGACATGAGGGAGAGATATCCTTACTTGTTTGACCCAACAGCTGCGAGGGAACCACCCGTTCCCGCTTAATACCTTAGAGGTTATTTTTGCTCGTAGCCTTAGTCAATTGTTGCATTGCTTGTTATGTTAGAATGGTTGTAGAGTCTTCTATTCTTGTGAATTTCGAGGACAAAATTTTTCAAGGAGGGAAGATTTGTAAGACCCTAAATTTCAAAATAATATTTTTATAATATTAAATAGCTTTTATATATTCAAAATAGATTAATATAATTGCTAGGAAATTTTCTAGAATTTTTAAATAATTTTTAAATAGTTTTTAAATCAAAATATATCATTTTGTAACATTTAAATTTGTTTTAATATCATTATGCAATTTTTCAAATTGTTATTAGATCAGTTTGCAAATTAGTGAATTGTTTTAATTGTGTTTTGCAAATTCATTTTTGTATTAGTTAAGGGTAGGGACCTATCTGTTATTTCCTAAAACCTAGGGGCCTAGTTGTAAAACCACCATCACCCCCCCCCCCCACGTTTGGGCCAAATTCCCCCGACGACCACGACGAGCGGCGACCGCTATGCCGACACAGACATAGCCCAAGTCGACCGCCCTAAATTGCCTATAAATACTCCTCAACCCCGAAACCCTAACCCTAGACTAATTTTCGACCGCCCCAGCCCCATCTCGACCCCCTTCTTCCTAACCCTAACCCTAACTCCGGCGACCACCCTAGCGCCGCCTCCACAGCCGACGTTGACGCTTGCCACCAGCACCACTCGACGCGTCTCGTCGAGACGAGTGCAGCGCCACCCGAGCGTCACGACGTCGACGCTTCCTCCGCCCTATCCCCGCACCACAGCCCGCTCGACTTGGACACGTACGTGTCAATTCCATTTTCTATTGTATCTGTGTCTCGTACTCACCTATGTGACTCGCCAGGACACGAGCAACGCGATGGTAAGTCAAGACACAGCTGACTTGGGTCGTGCGTGTCATGCATGGCCAGGTTATCGGGTTTAGGGTTTGAAATCCATTAATCTAAGAACCTAATAACTAAAACCCTAACCCATTCCCTAACACATGACTCGGGCTGACCCCCTGGCCAGCCCGAGCGCGCTGAGACCCGACCCCTTTGGCTGGCCCGAGTTCGAGCCCCCCTTTGGGCTGTTATTTTGTTTTATTTTTTTTGTTTTTATTTTATTATTTATATATATATATATATATATATATATATATATATATATATATATATATATATATATATAAAATACATATATATATATATATATATATATATATATATATATATATATATATATTTATATATATATATATATATATGTATATTTATTATATATATATATATATATATATATATATATTATATATATATATATATAATATCTATATATTTATGTAAAAAATATATATATATATTTATGTATATATATAATTATATTTGTTGTATAAATATGTATGTATTTTCAAATACAATTTTAGTACAAAATATTATTATGTAAAATTTCACAAGTTATTTTATTGTATATTTTGTTACTTACAATTTTACCACTTTAAAAATATATTATTATTAATTAAATTTCTGTATTTTATTTGTTATGACCAATTGATGTCCAAACCTTGCATGAGTTTTTGGGCCCAATTGTGTCTAATACATTCAGAGCCTGTACAAGTCATATTGGACTTGATTCATGGCTCTGGGACCTATATCTGGACTACGGTCCAATTTCGAATACATGGACAAAATAGTAAATAATTAATTAGTTATTTTCCAGAAAGTGTTACTTGCTGTTTTTGAATTTGTATATATATTTTAAGTGCTATAAAAATCTGAGAAAAATTGTATTAAAATACTATATTAATTTAGATAATTTATTATAACTTTTCCAGCATTTAATAAGTAATTTTGGTATTTTATAAAAATAGGAAAACAGAACTCATTTTTAGTATATATATGTTTGCTGATTTTTAATAAATATTTATGAGGATTTATAAATTCTAGAAAAATTAGTATAAATTTCTATAATTAAAAAGGATCATTATGGTACTTTATTTTATGTAAAATTGAGCTTTTGTCTATCTCAAAAATTGTTGGAACATATTATACATTTTGATTTATTTATTAAATAATTACGACTTTCAATATTTTGTGTTGTTTTTAGTTATAGTCGTATTGGACCTCACCCCGCACTAGTGTAAAGGCCCTAGTAAGTTAGTTAGAGTATTGTGTCACCTCACATTGGTCTTCTATGCTAAAGTCATCATTTGGCTAGGTGTCCAGTCAGAAAGTCGTGTAGCACCATTAGTGTTTTAGTGTTCAACTTAGTGTAAAAACTAAATTTATGTATTTATTTCTACAGTGACGAGTCACCAGGCATCTATAGCATTTTTATCGCTGCTTTGCTTTACTAAAGGTAAGTACTTCTACAAACTTTGCATACTGTTACAAATAATGAACTGTGATTTCCAACCATGTTAAATGCTGATCCTTGGGGTAGCAAGTTAAATCTTCTCATGTTGTATTATTTTCAGTCCCTACCATATTTAGAACAGTTTTATATCTCTCACATGATTAGAATCTGGGTATGGGGAAACTGATAGTTGAGTACGTGATCATGCCCCCTTTATCGTACCTAGCAAAGTTTCATTCTACATATTATTGCGCCGTAGGCTATTATCCTGTATTTCTGTATGGATGTACACCTATGCTTGTACACTTGTACATATGTACATTTTATTTATATGTGCCTCAGTACATTGTATACCTATTAACGATCACGTACCTGCTACAGTTTTAAACATTACATATACATCTGTCTCTATGACATATGTGTCATTGCCATGATAGATTATGATGTGCCATGATTCCAGTTTATTACATTCATGTTCATTTCATGTTTCGTATATTTAGTTTGCTAGAATCAGTACTTGCTTCCGTCCTGACAGGATAACGTTGTAGGTATACTTACTGAGGAGGAGTTGCTCTGTGACTCATATTATAGAGTTACTGCCGAGGACCAGGCTTTGTCTTCCGAGGATGTACCTGCGGTGAAACTCATCTAGTTGTCTATTTACATTTTGGACTTTTGAGAGTAGTCATGTATTAGACTATGTATTTTGTGACTGGACCTGTATCCAGCTTTACATTTCGAACTTATACTTGGACTTACTATATTATGAGATGACTTTTGTGTTTGGAGCATTTATGACTCTTTATTACATAAAGAATTGTTAGCATATTTTAGTCTTTATTACCTTGTTATCTTTAGAACAGCTTACTACGCTTTATTTCAAACGTAGGCTGGACATGACTCGGCCCGGCCCAACAATTTGGGTAGCGGATCGTGACAAGTTCCATATGAATTGACAAATTTTATAAGAAATAGTATAATGAAATACAAGACAAAATCAACAGGAAATATATAATAGGATGCGAGTACTGAATATCATAACATGGTGAGAAAGTACTGAATGTAGAACTGAGTAGGATATATGATATAATAAAGTAAATATAAAATATGCCATAAATTATTAGAGCGTTATGTGATCGGCTTGGGAAGCAGGACATGCTATCCACTTGGCCTGACAATTACATGAAAATCACTAAAAAGGGTCATGCCGGCCAACCTGGATAACGAGCACAAGGAATAAGATCTCGCTATACCCTACGTGAGGTGAAAGTGGTGCAAGCACAATAATATAGTGACAGGATGGTATTGATCACATAGCCCCTAATAATTCCCTATCCCCGAATAGTATACTGGATCCGGACATGACACATCATGACACGGGATTCCCTAAAAGGGTAGCTACTCCCTTTCCGGAATCGATGTCTATAAAAGTACAGGGAATAAGACAGAAAATGTACCAATATACCAAGAAAATCTAGGAACAACATCTCATGTCATGATCCGACGTATACTAGTCCGTGAACTATCGTGTCGGGAAATCAAGTAAGACACTACAACTGAATCGAATATAGCAGATATCAAGACAATGAAAACTATCAGTAAATACTCACCTGTGGTCCTGAGCTGATAAGGTGAACAGATGCTCAAAGTAATCACAGACCTAAAGATGAGATACCATAAGTCAAAACAGGGTTTAATAATGACATGGAAGCTAATTAAGTCATGATATGCAAGTCTAAGTCAAACTAGGTCAAAGTAGGTCATACTGGTCCAAACTAGGTCATACTAAGTCAAACTAGGTCATACTGGTCCAAACTAGGTCATACTAGGTCATACTGGGCCAAACTAGAACAAACAAGGTCACAGAAAATCAATCCAAGTCAATCTGGGTCAAAGGTTGACTTATAGTTGACTTTTGGTCAACTGGTTAACTCTGGTCAACTCTAGGTCAACCCTAGGTCAAACTAGGCTAATGTTGACCAACTATTGACTTTTGGTCAACTGGTCAACTCTGGTTGAGTCCGGTCAAGTTCTAGTCACTTTTAGGCTAAGTTTGACTTTCGGTTGACTTTTGTTGACTTTTGGTCAAAATAGTCAACCGAGATCAAAACTAGTCTAAGAGCACTAATCCTAACCATTACCAACCAAGACAATCAATTTCTAACCATATCCTGCACCGTAGACTCATACCTTAGCTTCTAGGTAATTACCTTAACCGTAGATATTACCCTTTATAAAGTATTTCCAATACCTTGCCCCGATACAAAGGCAACCCTTCCTAACCATGGTAGACTGACCTAGGCTTCTTAGGGTAGCTAGACACTAACCTATTTAGATATTACCAATCCGGAAATCTAGGGATCTAGCCCATCCAGTCCATCTTATCCCCATGTTGGTCACTCTCAATATTACCTTAAGGTACCATGAGACACCCTATGGTATCTTGAGATACCACCCTCCTAATACTATCCAACCATACTAGCTCACCCTCCATACTCCTATTGTCTTAGAGTATCACACTCACTAGCTCTATTAGGATACTAACCAACCTCACTCTCTAGCACACTCCACTAGGCCCACAACTCTCAAATCTAACATCTCATATCCTAACCAACATTAACATATAAGCTAACATCTAGTAACAATTCTAACTAACAAATATCTAACAACTTGGTAGCAAACTCTATCTAACAAGGGCTAACTAATATAGGGAAATGGCTAAATGTAAGGGGCTAATTTCTAAAGGAAAAAGGGTTAAAAACTAATGGTTAAAAGGCTTAAAAAGCTGCCATAAGCTACTGCTAAAAAGCTGCTGCTTATGCTTACTGCAACTGCTGCTGCTTACTGAAAATTGCTACTGCTGCTTACTGAAGTTGTTGTTGCCTGCTGGTGCTGCTTATGGCTGCTTATGCTTATTGCTTATCAATCTCATATATATATATATATATATATATATATATATATATATATATATATATAGGCACTCAATAAAAATATATATATATATATATATATATATATATATATATATATATAGGCACTCAATAATATAAATACTTGAATATATATTATGATACATGAAGAAAATATAAAGACAAGCAATAACATATCTCTAACATATAAAAATCTAAGATTAAAACATGTATTAAATTATTTAAACACAAGTGTGTCCAATATTGGGGGTTTTCCACATGGACACAACAACACATCAAGGACACTCCTAATAACTCCAAATAGACACGAAATGGACACAAATGGAGACGAAACCATGGGGGTCATTCCTATGGATTCAAAATGAACCTATATGCATGTAGGATTCGATTTAGAGGATAGATTTTACCTTCCGGGAGGCAAAATCTTAAGGAACTCCTTCCGATATGACACCAACACGAAGGATCTCCAAATAGACACGAACCAAAGCCAAAATCTCCCAAACTTGGCTAGCTTCTCCACTTGCTTGAATAGAGAAGGGAAGAAGAAGATTTGGTTGAGGAATAGATTGATTTGGGGTTAAAATCAATGGAGGTTCCTCTCAAATTTGGGGAAGAACAAGAGAGGAAAATATTTGTGGCTAAGAATGAACAATAGGTGACTCATCCCCCCTTTATGGCCGACCAAGAATGGATAGGTGTCCCCATTTTGGAATGTCCAAAATGCCCTCTAATGACTCATATTTGTTTAATTTAAATTAGGTTTTGGTTTAAGGCTAAATTAGTCTAGTTTGAGTCTCTAATTAATCCAACCTAGTCATAAAATTTAGTCTAACCATACTAACTTAAATATTGTCATATGTGGGCCATGCCTAACTAATAAGTGGGCCCCACTAGAGTCAAAGCTACCCCGGGTCTCCGTTACAAGTCGAATTGAGTTAAAATTTGAACCCGACTCAAACAACCCCAAAACAATATCATAAATAATAATAAAAATCCAAAATTATTCTAAAATGAAAAATAACCAAAATACCTCTGTTCTTGAAAACTGGAGGTAACACATCGTCAGAGAAATGCAGCCGTCGAAATACGGACTGTCTCTGAGGTACTCTTGTTGCTTTGGAGGAGCAACAGTTGATGATAATACTGGTGCACAGATGTGCACTATAAATTTTTATGTCCTTCCTCGCTTTATGCTTATGATTTATCATGTCGCGTAAGTCAGCGAAAGGGAGTTTTTCGTTAAAACCCATGTTACATGCATCGCTGAGCTTTGCATGTGGGTTTGTAACGAGAGTTGGCACATCAGACTTAGTTCACGTGTAGGGGCAACTCCCACACCTAAGTTCTGTGATGTCCTTGAAGACAGCCCCGTGCTACACGTATTGGAGCCTATCTTTTTGCTGTGGACGCATAGCCCTTGGAGACTGGCTTTGGAAGCATGCTTCTTTGAAGCATGTTTGAGCCTCCTCGATGTGGGCGCGTAGTATGGATCAATCGAGCCTGGGTGCATAGCCTTGGGCGTATGACCCTGGATGCCCAGTCTGTTGAAGACAGAAGCTTTCTAATTTGAGTTATGCGCCTAAACAGCCCCTTGGGCACATAGCTTTGGGCGCATGCTTGGTGGATCAGCACTGTTTTCTCCCAGCTTTGCCTCCTTCGTTTGTGAGCCTAGTTGGGTTTGCCCAGAGTATCGAATACATCGATTCTTGGCATCGTAGTGCTTTCCTTTGCCAAAGTCTCGAGCGTCGAACACTTTGTTATTGGTTGCGTAAGAAAGAAATTGCTGGGCTAGTAGAGCCCGGAATGGTGTGAGCCTTCTTCATTTGGGGAGCTTCTGTGGCAGAGCCATGTGCCCATGTGACAGAGTCCTCCAGTTGCATATCTGCTATGACACTAGCAGGATATGTACAGCGATCCTTCGGAAGCCAAGTCTTGCGAGACTTGTTTGGCTTTGCTAATTTTGAGGGAGTAGAGCCATCCCTCGAGAGCATCTCTTTGAACGCCTGCTGATCGAACTTTACGATCAGCATCTTCTGAGTGCTCTCCAATTTGTCGGCATCAAATTGCGTCACCACCTTCTCGTTAGAGGAAAAGGTAGTCCCTAGCAGAGTCGCCATTTTTTTGGACGCACACAAAAAGATAAAAAAATGATGTATTTTCTTTATTGGCGCAAGGCATCACAAATCGAGTACTCCTGAGAGATCCTGCGCTGAGGATCCCTGAGTACAAAAAAGAATTCTGGGAAATGGGACGATGGAGATCGAGCGGCAGTCGCTCCTTCACTCCGTTGACACTCTGATTATAAAAGTGGGAAAAAACCTAAGAAAATTGCTAACTCTCGGCTCACTGGCAAGAAATACAGCAATTTGGCTCTTGAAAATGCTCTCCGTTCTCTGTTTTGATGTGTGATGAGACCCCTTTTTGTAGTTGTTCTTGAGCTGGAATGATGTTATGCGCCCACATGAGAAAACATACTGGTTTTCATGTGGGCGCATGGTCTTGCTTTGGGTGCATAGGATGTAGACGCATGCAAGCTACGTGGTCGTGGGTTGATCGTGGTGCTGACGTGGCCGCATGCTTCGATGTACGACTGCTCGTGGAGACTAACGTGGCCGTACGCTTCGGTGCACATTTTGATCGTGGCTTTGACCAAGTCAGGGGCTATTCTGGCTTGGACGCATAGCCTGGAACAGGGCTATGCGCCCTCTTTCTGGGGGAGCTTGTCTTGGGCGCAAAGAGCTTCACGGGATGACTTGGGCGCATAGAGCTTCACAGGGTGACTTTGGCGCATGCGAGTTCACTTGGGCGCATATGTCCTCGTTGGCTTGGGCGTATAAGGCTTTATTGCTGAAATTTTCATGCTTCTACAATAATGTCTAATAAAATTTGGAGACTTCTTGAGGTAACTCATGAAAGAACTTCCCAAGTGAAGGAATCCAAAATCAGTAGACTAAAACAGGAGTACAAGTCTTTCAAGATGAAACCCGGTGAGTCAATTACACAGATGTTTACTTGTTTTATTGATAATACTAATCCTTTACAATCTCTTGGTAAGGATTACAGCAATCATGAGAAGATCAGGAAAGTGCTACGGGCTCTAACCAAGAATTGGAACCCGAAGGCACTATAAGAAAAATATCGTTTCTTGACGGTTTATAAGTTGATGATCGTCGAAAACCGTCAACAATAGGGGTTATCTTGACGTTTTTAGGCTTACGTCAAGTGATGACATTTTTTAAATTTTTACCATAATAGTTGACGGTTTTAGAGGATACATCAAGAAACACTAATTTTTCTATTGATGGATTGGTGATAACCGTCAACTAATGTATGTACGAAAAAATAGACACAATTTTTTCAGCTGCCATTATAGCAATTTTTTTAAAAAATCTTTGTATTTGATAACGGTTGTAGTTCTTTTTTATGGAGAGAAGCAACAAAGTTTTTCCCGTTCACGGAAAAACCCACAGAAACAAATCTTCTCTCCTTTCCTCACTTCCTCTCTCCATTTTTCCTCATCTTCCTCTTAGTGTCCTTTTTCTCTACCTCCCTCCATTTCTCCCTCATCTACTTCGAGCCCTACTATCCCAATCTCGATCGTCGAAGAAGTGGAGCACGCCGTCGTGCCTTCTCTTGTCGTCCTCTCCCTCGCCAAGAAGGAGCAACCTGGGAAAGAAGAAGAGGTACGGTAGGAAGAAGAAGAGGCACGACGGCGTGCATGCTTCGCTTCTTCGGCGTCGCGGCCACCATATCATTTTGGACAAGGAGCAGGAGGATTTCGACGACGACGTCGACCTCGAGGACGAGGATGACATCAACTTTGAGGTACTGCCACAATAAGCCCCTATCTAATCTTTAGGGTTTCGATTGATATAAAGGATCTTAGTTTTGTGCATTTTGTTGGTTGATGATTTTTGTTAGGGTTTCTTTCTCTTTTGGGATTATGTCGATGATATAGGTGAAAAAGGGAAAAAAATTCTCCTTTGATTTCTGAAAATTTATAACATTTATCATTTTAGGTCTTTGAAGTTGCCACAGTAAGCCCCTTTCACCACTAGATTGAAATAAATCCCATAGCTCTGTTTATAAAATTTGTTATTTTAGGATTAGGGTGATGGAGATGGTAGAGGACTGAATGAGAGTCATGTAAATTTTCTCCGAACAAGGTTTTCGTAAAAATAATTCATATGTGACTAAAATTTTAAAAATATTCATGAAAGAACACACACTAGCAGGGGCGGATGCAAGCATCCGGTAGGGTGGGCTGGAGCCCACCCCCCAAAAAAATTATATTTTTTTACATATAGTTTTCTTTTTGATTTTTTTATATGGGTTAGCCTACTTCTAGCCCACCCAAATATATGGTAGTCCATCCTAGCTATAGTTCCTGGATCCGCCCCTGCACACTAATAGATTGTAATTAAAGAAAATATTTAGTCATAGAGTTCAACTGGAGATATATAACACTCATGAACACTAGCAAAGAATTAAAATGGTCAATTAAGTCAAAATAATCAGTAATAGTTCATGAAGGAAACATTTAATCACACAATTCGACAACATGGTAGCTGAGGATGTCAGAATAACTCCTTAGTTCAATGTAATACACGCGGATGCTGATGTATAGACACTACACCAAAAATGATAATTTGAAACATTTAGCATTTTGGACTTTGGAACGGTATACAGGTGTCCCTAGATCTTAGAACACTTGTTATCATTTCCAAAATGCTAAAATGTTCCTAAAATTAATTTACTTAAATTTAAATTACTTTTTTAATTTTTGGAACAGTGAGTAAACGTTCTTATTTATTTTTAATTTCATACTTTGATATAAAAAATGTTCTAGTTGACATGACATATAAAACCCACTTCCTCTGAGTTGCAAAGGGAAAAAAATTCAATTGTCCCGCACTATTTTTTATATTTCCCTCTTTTCCTTCTCTCTCATTTTTTCCTAATCCTCTCATTTTAGGTCTACTTCTTCCCCCTCCCTCCACTCGAACTTTGATGCGGCACATCGATCGATTATCCGAACGTCGAAGCGGTGGTGACTATGTCGACCTCCTCCTCAGTAAGCATCGGCCATGTCGAGGAAGTCCTCAAGCATCCTCTTCCCTTTTGTACGAATGGGAGCATAAGGGGTGAAATTGTTAATGTTGGTGATCCAGTGCTCGATCTTGGGTCCAGGGGGGAGCTGGGGCGACAAAAGAGGAGTCAAAGGGGGTAAAGGTGTTGTTGTCGATGACGCAGAAGATTTTGTCGATGTTCATGGAGCCGAAGGTGGTAAGGGAGTAGGCGGAGGTCTGTCGGATGAACTTGGAGCTCGTAGAAGACGTCGACGATGCTAGCACTCTCGAGGAAGCCATTGAAATGGAAGGTTTTCCATGTGAGATCTCATTTTCCAATTCTGAAAGTGTTACTGAAGTTTTTCATGTGAAATTTCTGTTCGGGTTTTGTTCTTTATATTTTCTTCAGGTGATTGTTGAATATTTATTAGAGGAAGAGGTGTTTGAGACACCAAGGTCTCATCCCTCGATCCCATTGATGCTTCACACTCTAGCAATGGATCGATCCCGTGGGTCCTGCAGTACGAGGTCCCCATGGACGAGGAGGAGGTCAATGTCGTTGATGGATCTTTTGGTGTCGCTGAGGAGAATTTGGTGCGTGCGAAAGGATTTATTGCTGGCAAAAAAGAACATCTCCATCATCCCATTTAGTTTGTACACACAAGATGTTTGTTGAAATGCTTAAGTAGATTAAAATTGATTAGCTTATGTGATCTTATTCATTTTGATATGATAGAAACCTGCTTAATGATCTTTGTTTAAGCTTGTGCAGGTGATACTTTGAAAAATATATGAGTTTCCTTTGATAATTGAAACTCTTGGATGTACAACTTCTATAGCCTAGGAAGAGGAACATATAAAATTATGACTATCATTTTCACTTTCCAATGCTAAACATGTAAGGTTCTTGTTTGCAGGCCATTTTATTACATTCTAAAGCTCAATTTTTAAAGCTAGGAGATCCAATCATTTTGAGCAACAAGTGTATTTCTTCCTATGAGTTTTTTCTAGCGTAGCTGCATAATTTCTTTCTTGTTGGCTGCATACTTGTTGTTTTTGAATATGGATACACTTATAGCCCTTCATCTTGTATTAAAGAACATGTTATGTTCTTGCCTTCTTATATGTTACTATTGCAGGATCAGTCAATTTCTCACAAAAATCTCCTTGAGAATTTGAATCTGGACTAGACAATCTTGCAATATCTACTCAATTCTTCATTTTTTGCATCTTGCAAAGTTGACCAAAGACTACAAGGTCTGAGATTGAGTTATTTTTTACTACCACACACCACACATACACATCAGTATTTGGATCCAATTTTACCCTAGTCAAGAACTTCTCTTACATATGGATATGAAGCTTGGTCCTTTTCCTTATGGTTCCAGCTATTTACTAAAATTGATGTATTGTTTTTTGTACGACAAGTTCCTTGGATGTTACAACTGCATCTTTAGTCTAAAATTTTGTTGCTCATACATGAAGATCACTAAAGATGAAGTTGCAGGTTGTACAAGGAGCATTTTAGTTGTCTTAGCTCATCTGGTTACGTCACTATTATATCTTTTTGTGGCTATATGCAGTTTGCTGAACATGTATATTTTTTATTTTTGAGTTGAAAATAGCTATACACATCAGCCAATCTGATATTACTGGACCTCCAATGTTGTTAATAAAAAAACATAATATAGTACTCATGTGTTTTTTATTTGTTTCCTTTACATTGCAATGCTGCATTGGGATGGTTTGCTTATGAACTAGAGTGGTATGAATAAAATAATAAAAGTTTCACCCAGAGCAAGGCTCAGTCTGTTTCTATATTTGTCTACCATCTATTGAACGATCGAACGGATGTTGCCCCAACCAGTCACATGGTAAGTAATCTACAGTATATATCTAAGCTTGGTTATGTTGCTTTTCTAGTCATGAAATGGCCAATATGACCTTTAGTATATGTTAATTTCATCTCCATTTATTATTTTTAATCTTCTGTAGATGGATCAGTGTCACCCCATTTAGGGCCAAATAGACAACTATGCTACCGGGAGAGAGAAGAGGAAACAATTACTTATGATGCTTTTTTAGCATGAGGCTAATAGGCTTGAAGTCTGGGCACAACCTTTAAATACAAAGTACGTTTCTAGGAATTATCCACCTCTATTTTTATTTTGCTTGCTTTTTCATGAATTTAGAGTTTCTCGTTATATATTCATAAGCGCTCTACAAGGACCCTTACCTTATTTTCTCATTTTTTACATAAATGTGCAGAGAAACTATATGTTATCGAACTAAAATTGGGGTAGATAAATGGATTGAGCATGCATGAACTGCATTTTTTGTGGATCCATGTATTGCTTTCTGCTTTACCTCAAGGTTCCCACCAAATTCATCAATGACATCTGAAGTTACTCGGTTCAAGTATGTTTTCTTTGGGATAGTGTTCATTTCATTTATTGTTGTGATAGTGGTTTAGCTTTCTGTTGTAACAGAAAAGAATATGCTATCTACCAAGCTGTGTTACCATTAGATTTTTTCTGGAGATCAGACCAGACTTATTTGTTGCAATCTGACTGTAGTTTTATGTGGTCTTGGACACTACATTTGAATTTGATTGGATACTTCTGTTGGTCCAGTGGTCATAGTCAACCTGATTTTAATAATTGATCAAAACTCTGTCTGGATATACGAAGCTTGTTGGGACATCTCAGCTTCTTGGACATAAGCAAGATTGGATATTCACTCCATTCAAGACTGAAGATCTGTTTGCCTACTTGAGTCTGTACTTCCTATGCAATGTAATTTTTTATTTTATTTGAGTCTAGGAATACGTTGTACACCGAGTCGTACTGGCAAATAGGCTACTCCCAAATAGTTCAAAATGTTTTTAAAATGACCTATCAAAATGTTTACAAAAAGGTTTTCAAAAATCACCAAAAATCTTTTTTAAAAGCCCTAACCTAACCCTGACAGAACTCGGCCAGAGTTCGGCCAGAGTTTGGCCAGAGTTCGGTTGGTGGCCATTTGATTTTTGAATTCTCTGGAACTTGGTCCTCCTGCAGTTGCGGATTTGACCGAGATTTGCTTATCGAGTTCTGCCCGAATTCTGCCCGAATTCTGACAGAGTTCTCCCTTTGGAATTCCTATAAATAGAGATGGATTTCGATCATTTCAATTCACTCATTCACTTTTAATCTTCTCTCTATCTAAAAAGCTTTCTGCCTTCCAAAGAGTTTTCTAGAGCTTTCATTTTCAGATCCCAAGCCAGTTACAATCCTCTAGTCGATTTGCCAGTACGGTACGGTCTAGAAGTTTCTGAGAGATTGTAATCAGAAGGCTTGATTGAATAATACCTCTTCACATTTGAAGTTGGACGAGTTCTTCGTATCAAAGCTCGCATTGTAGAAGTTGCAAGGACTTCGTAAGAAAACTTGCGGTTTTTCTTATAGTGGATTCAACTGGTAGCAAGAGTTCTACCGACTGGATTAGTCCTCAACAGAGGGATACCAGTATACATCGCTGTCTTTGCGTTTGCTTTCTGAACTCTGCCTTTACATTATTTCAATTGTGATTATATACTGTAATTGTGTTGCTAACATTTTTTATTTAGCATTATTCCGCTGCCAACTCTATTCACCCCCCCTCTAGAGTATTACGCTTTACTATATCGTTCCTACAATTGGTATCAGAGCGGGTGTTACAGGTAAAGCGAGGTAACAGTGCTATTATTTATTCATTATTTATTAGATCACAGCACATCACATGGCTACTATGAAATTCACAAGTGAAGGTCAGGCCACAAACAGACCCCCTCTGTTTGATGGTACTAACTACACTTATTGGAAAACACGGATGAGTTTCTTCTTGAAATCTCTTGATTTTGACTTATGGGCTATTGTTCTTGATGGCTATCAGAAGCCACCTCGTATAAACGTCGAGGGAGTTTTGGTTGAAAAACCCTAAAGCAGTTATACAGAGGAAGAAAAGAAAAAGGCCAGTCCTGACGCACGTGCCATTAATGCTCTTTTTTGTGCCTTAGACAGAACAGAATTTAACAGGGTATCTACATGCACAACGGCAAATGGTGTGTGGAAGCTTCTCGAAGTTACACATGAAGGCACGACTCAAGTCAAGGAGTCAAAAGTCAGCAGACTTACTCAAGAGTACGAGGCGTTCAAAATGAAGCCAAATGAAACAGTCACACAAATGTTCGAGAGGTTCTTGGATATTGTAAACCCTTTGTCCTCCTTAGGCAAAGATTACAGTAACCACGAAAAAATTCGCAAACTCCTGCGAGCTCTCACCAAGAACTGGATTCCGAAGGCTACAGCTATCATTGAAGGAAACGACCTCACTACAATGTCACTTGAAGTACTCATGGGTAAACTACTCACTCATGAACTGGAGCTACAAGATTTTGAAGAACCGGCACCAAAGGAGAAGACTATCGCCCTCAAGGCTCAGCACAGAAAAGCTGCTGAAGATGACTTAGACAGCAGTGGATCTGACGCTGAAGATCAAGCTCTCCTAGCAAGGAAGTTCAAAAGATTCATGAGACATGAGAAGAGAGTCAAAGAGAACAACAGCAACAACTGGTACCAAGAAGATGTTGTCTGCTATGGCTACAAGAAGAAGGGACATATAAAGAAAGACTGTCCCATCAACTCATCATCGAGCAAGAAGAACAACAGGTATGAAAAAGGCAACCTGAAAAGATCAACGTCTCAGAAATATGCCAATACCAGCATATGGCATGAGAGTGAAGCTAGCGACTCAGAAGATGAACATTCAGAGGATGCTGCAAACATATGCTTCATGGCAATCGATCAGGTACCTACTGAACCTGTAGAAACATATGATGACTTCACCTTTGAGCAATTAGGAGATGCCTTCAGTGACCTGATGCTTGACTACAGGAAACTGCGTAGTAAATATCAGACCGCTAAGAAGGTACTCAAAGAGTACAAAGGAGAAATAGGAAGACTTGCCGACCTACTAGCTGAGGTTAGAGCTAATATTAGTGAGTCTGGTGAGCTTTCCTCTATAAAGCTCTTATTACACGAGACTAAACAGTCATCCGAAGAGAAAGACAAGATTATAGACCAATTGAGAGAAGATCTTTCTATAGAAAAGAAAAGTCTTCAATCTGCACAAATCAGAATGGAATCACTCACTTCTGATTATACTAAGTTATATGACACTTCCAAAAGGTTGAAAATTAGGTTAGGAAAACAGCCTAAGCCTGCTGCTTTCTATCCTAACACGTGTCACTTACCGAGAATTCGGAATATTCCCAAGCCAAACACTGTCAGACCAAACCGTATAAAACCTTTACCCCAAAAGGTTAAGCCCAAACATGATCATAGGTATGCATTCTTCTATACTAGAAAACCCAAACCTACCAACCATGCACACCACTCAGCTTTCAACACTCGACATGCACAATATCATTATTGTGGCCTCATTGGTCATATATCATCTGCATGTAGAATGAGAAAGCTTGTAGATTTAAATGTTTATGCTTGGATACCTAAAGCTAACAATTCAGGACCCTACAAGAAATGGGTACCAAAGGTTTCATCTGCAAACTGTTTTGTAGGTGGAACACCCTTCACATGCTAGAAGCAAATGGATCCTCGACAGCGGTTGCTCATGGCATATGACCGGTGACGCTACCCTATTTGCAACACTGTCGAAGAAGAAGAAGGAATGTTATGTTTCTTTCGGTAATAATTTGAAAGGGTATATTATTGGTATCGGTGATGTTGGTAAGTCTCCCTATCCAGTGATTAAAGATGTCTGTCTGGTTACCGAGTTAAAACATAATCTGCTCAGCATAAGTCATCTAGCTGATCATGGTTATGGTATCAACTTTGGCAAAGACAAATGTACTATAGTTGATAGCTCAACTGGTAGTACTATCTTTGAAGAAATCAGGGAAGACAATATATATGTTTTCTATCTGTTGGAAGAAGCTAACATTTCAGGTAGATGCTTAATAGCCAAAAGTGATGAGAGTCATCTATGGCACATGAGACTCGGTCATGCAAACATGGATACAATTTCAAGATTATCCACAAAAAAGATAGTACGCGGTTTACCAGACATAACATTCAAGAAGGATTCGGTATGCAGCCAATGTGAAAAGAACAAGGCTACCAAATCCACTTTCAAGTCTGTAAACGCAGTATGTACTACTAGACCTCTACAATGCTACACATGGATTTATTCGGTCCTAGCAGAGTTGCTAGTCTCGGAGGTAAATTATATGCATTTGTTATTGTAGATGATTTTTCTAGATACACATGGGTATATTTCTTGACACGCAAGAATGACGCATTATCCGAATTTGTCGCCTTTTGTAAGAAAGTACAAAATGAAAAATGTTACATGATCACTCGAATTAGAAGCGATCATGGAGGCGAATTCGAGAATGCTGATTTCGAGCAATTTTGTGACACACACGGTTTTATACACGAGTTCTCCTGCCCTAGAACTCCACAACAAAATGGAGTTGTGGAACGTAAGAACAGAACTCTAACCGAAATGGCCAGAGTGATGTTAAATCAATTTAGCCTACCCAAATACTTCTGGGTTGAAGCTGTCAATACAGCTTGCTTTGTGCTCAATAGAGTTCTAATTCGACCCAAATCGAAGAAGACTCCATTTGAGTTATGGTTTGATAGAATTCCTTCAGTTTCATACTTTAAGATATTTGGCTGTAAGTGCTTTATTCTTAATACTAAAGACAACTTGGGAAAGTTTGACGAAAAGGCCGATGAAGGTATATTTCTAGGTTATGCGGCCAAGAGCAAAGGGTACAGAGTCTTCAACAAACGTACCATGATCATCGAAGAATCAATTAACGTCACTTTTGATGAAATGAACCAAATGTCTCTCGATGATAGTGATGAAGATCTGCCTACATCAAGTTCAACATCAGCTGAACCTGAACCAAGCTCTGCACTAGCTGAACCCCCTAGAGGAGATCCAGGAACCAGCTACCTACAGAGTCTACCGAAGAGGTTAAAATTCACAGCTGATCATCCACAAGATTTGGTAATTGGTGACATTACCAAAGGAGTAAGTACTCGATCATCCAGTAAAGATATTGTTTCTAGTGTTGCATTTATTTCACAGCTAGAACCTAAATCTATTGATGAAGCATGTAGTGATAGTTTCTGGATAGATGCCATGCAAGAGGAATTAAACCAATTCGAATGGAATCAAGTTTGGGAACTTGTTCCCAAGCCTATTGATCATCCGGTTATTGGCACCCGTTGGGTATTCCGAAACAAACTAAATGAGGATGGTTTAGTAACTCGTAACAAGGCTCGACTCGTAGCTCAAGGATACAATCAAGAAGAGGGTATCGACTACGATGAGACTTATGCCCCAGTTGCGAGATTAGAATCCATTCGAATGTTATGTGCATTTGCATGTTTTCATGATTTCAAACTTTTTCAAATGGATGTAAAAAGTGCTTTTCTAAATGGCTTTATAAAAGAAGAAGTTTTTGTAGCACAACCTCCGGGTTTCACGGATTTCAAAAATCCTGACCATGTTTTCAAGTTGAAAAAAGCCTTATATGGTTTAAAACAAGCCCCTCGTGCTTGGTATGACCGTCTAAGCTCTTTTCTACTTGACAACGGTTTTTCAAAAGGAAAGGTTAACACTACACTTTTTATTAAATCTTTTAATGGCAAGCTGCTTTTAATTCAAATTTATGTTGATGATATCATATTTGGATCCACTAATGAATCTCTTTGTCAAGAATTTTCTAAGTGTATGCAGAATGAGTTTGAGATGAGCATGATGGGAGAGCTGAAGTTCTTTCTCGGATTGTAAATCAAACAAACCGACAATGGGACGTCCATTAATCAAGCCAAGTACACAAAAGATTTGCTAAAGAAGTTCGATCTGGACAATGTCAAACCTATTGGCACTCCGATGGCAACTTCAACAAAACTTGATTCTGACGAACAAGGCAAGCCAGTCGACACACGTAAGTATCGAGGTATGATTGGTAGTTTACTTTACTTAACTGCTAGTCGTCCAGATATAATGTTTAGTGTTTGCCTGTGTGCACGTTTTCAAGCTAACCCAAAGGAATCACATCTGACCGCAGTTAAGCGTATCTTCCGATACCTTAAGGGCACTTCTTCTGTCGGCTTGTGGTATCCCAAAACTAAATCCTTTGACCTTATTGGTTATTCGGATGCAGATTTTGCGGGATGCAAGGTTGATAGAAAAAGTACTAGCAGTACATGTCATTTCTTAGGCAAGGCTCTAGTCTCTTGGTTTAGTAAAAAGCAAAATTCTGTAGCCTTATCAACAACAGAGGCTGAGTATATCACCGCAGGACGTTGTTGCGCTCAGATTTTGTGGATGAAACAAACCCTAGAAGACTTTGATTTATTTTTCACACATATTCTCATTTTCTGTGATAACACGAGCACCATTAATTTGACTAAGAATCCTGTATGTCATTCTCGTACTAAACATATCGAGATTAGACATCATTTTCTTAGAGATCATCATCAAAATGGAGATATAAACCTTGTGTATATAGATACTGAAAATCAATTAGCTGACATTTTCACTAAACCTCTAGCGGAAGATCGTTTTAATTATTTACGTCGAGAATTAGGAATTTTGGACGTCAATAATATTAATTGATTTTATTTTATGATTATATATCATTATGCAAAAACTGTGTTAGAGACAAGCTAATAAAGAGTCTGTCTGTCACCACAACTACGGTTGAAGCGAAGCGGTACTTAAGAGTTCCCCGGTGAACCTCCGCCAGCTGGGACAGTACTCCTACAGCTAATCTGAGACAGTCGCTGTGTAACGACATTTAATTCATAAAATATCATTAATTATGTTATTTGAAGGCTAAAATAACTAATCTTTGAATTAAATATTTAAAATGAGCCAAGTTGGTCATCATGTTGATGATGATAGTGATGATGAGATCTGATTTGATTATTAGTGATATTCTATTGTATACTTGGAAATGCTCCGACATTCCAAGTTTTTATTATTTACTTTTTATCAGTACTTTGTAGTTTGATATCAGTACTTTTTATCTTCATGGACATGTTTTTGATGTTTCATTTATGACATCTCAGTTTATTTCAGCATTTTGTTTAAGCAATATCTCTTTATACTGCTTCTCCTTTTTAAACTGCCTGTGAAATAGCATGCCTGAGATTTTTTTATGTTTTTGAAGCAATACATGCCTGTGATGATAATTTGTAGCAACTTTACATTCCTGTGATGCTATATCTCTAATTCTTATTCTATATTTCTTTTATTTTCTCGCTATTTGTTACTTATGCATTGATTGCGGGGGAGCCTTCTGCATTTAATGCGGGGGAGCCTTCTCTTGTGCAATTATTTTGCTAAGTGACAAAGGGGGAGAAAATTAAAAATGATCTAACATTTTTTTTGAGTTTTTTTGAGTTAAAAACAGGTTATGAACAATTTCTACTTTTTGATATTTTTGAACAAGCTTGAACAAGCTTAATGTTATATCATTCATAGTTTGTCAATTATCAAAATGGAGGAGATTGTTGGCCCATTGGTCATAGTCAACCTGATTTTAATAATTGATCAAAACTCTGTCTGGATATACGAAGCTTGTTGGGCCATCTCAGCTTCTTGTACATAAGCAAGATTGGATATTCACTCCGTTCAAGACTGAAGATCTGTTTGCCTACTTGAGTCTGTACTTCCTATGCAATGTAATTTTTTATTTTATTTGAGTCTAGGAATACGTTGTACACCGAGTCGTACTAGCAAATAGGCTACTCCCAAATAGTTCAAAATGTTTTTAAAATGACCTATCAAAATATTTACAAAAAGGTTTTCAAAAATCACCAAAAATCTTTTTTAAAAACCCTAACCTAACCCTGACAGAACTCGGCCAGAGTTCGGCCAGAGTTCGGTTGGTGGCCGTTTGATTTTTGAATTCTCTGGAACTTGGTCCTCCTGCAGTTGCGGATTTGACCGAGATTTGCTCATTGAGTTCTGCCCGAATTCTGCCCGAATTCTGACAGAGTTCTCCCTTTGGAATTCCTATAAATAGAGATGGATTTCGATCATTTCAATTCACTCATTCACTTTCAATCTTCTCTCTATCTAAAAAGCTTTCTGCCTTCCAAAGAGTTTTCTAGAGCTTTTATTTTCAGATCCCAAGCCAGTTACAATCCTCTAGTCGATTTGCCAGTGCGGTACGGTCTAGAAGTTTCTGAGAGATTGTAATCAGAAGGCTTGATTGAAGAATACCTCTTCACATTTGAAGTTGGACGAGTTCTTCGTATCAAAGATCGCGTTGTAGAAGTTGCAAGGACTTCGTAAGAAAACTTGCAGTTTTTCCTATAGTGGATTCAACTGGTAGCAAGAGTTCTACCGACTGGATTAGTCCTCAACAGAGGGATACCAGTATACATCGCTGTCTTTACGTTTGCTTTCTGAACTCTGCCTTTACATTATTTCAATTGTGATTATATACTGTGATTGTGTTGCTAACATTTTTTATTTAGCATTATTCCGCTGCCAACTCTATTCACCCCCCCTCTAGAGTATTACGCTTTACTATATCGTTCCTACAACTTCTACTGTAAAATTATGATGAATATGCTGCACAACTTACTATTTATCTAGAATTATAGCTATCCTTCTTCACAGGCCTTAAAATAAATTAGTTAGATCCTTCACACCATTACCAATGTGGAATATTCAAACTATTTTATACATGATGGCTTACACATATACAATCTCTATTACCCTTAGTGGGTTAAATTGTATGGTGAAGTTGTCTATGAACTTTGCTTCTATCTGTATTATTTGTTATGTCCAATTTAATGTTGAGATGATTGTTCTCTCTGGCATTGTTATATGCATTACCTGCTCATCAGAAATTAATACACTATTCAAATTGTTTAGACATTCTTATTAACTCCAGTCATTAATAGCACTAAAAACAAAACTACTTTCCAAAAAAAAGTTACATGGAACATGTTAATAAAATACCTTAGGCAATTTGTACCAATATAATATCCATATATATCTAACAGAACTATGTTTCATATACCTTCATGCACATGGCGTTGTACCAATATAATATTCATATGGTGCGGCCCTCTATTGTCCTGACTCATTTATGAGTTACCCACAAGAATCCTAGTTGAGAATATGCATTTTCATATTGTAATTCCATTGATAAGATTTTCTAATTAAATAATAGAGGTATTTGATAAGTCATTTCTTACTGCTTGTTGTTTTCAACTTTTAAACCTTTTATTGGATTTAACCGATTTAAAGGATGCTAGTTGCTACTATTAGGTACCATTTGGCAGATCCTGACATTGTTAATCTACTCTGAATTAACAATACAGATTGACTTGTTAGCCTGTTGCTGACACTGCTTTGATCATTTTACTGAAGGAAAACATCAAACCGGAGCAAGGGATTGCTTATTTTAACTTAATTTTTGATGTAAACTTGATTTATAGTAATCTGGTACACATACATACAAATCGAAAGAAAGATGAGAAGAAGCGGTTATAAAAAATAGATCTCTATAAAGTTTTTTTCTTCTACTGTAGCGACATCTGTTATAAAAATTAAGTATGACTAATACTTCAACCATTAAAAGCTGATCAGCATTTAGAAACACAAACCTACTACTTTTGTCAATTTTCTTGTCAAAGTGGGTGAGAAATCAATATTGATAACCGCAATAAGGGGGAACAAGCTTTCCCTTAAAAATCATTCTAATATACATTGAGATAATTTGTTCATCTTACACTAAAGGATAACGAGAAAGTACTGAAAGTCTGCAGTAGCTGACTAAAATTATACTTACTAAAGGAGAATGCTCTCGTTCTGGTAACAAATTCTTCATTTTTATTTCTCCTAGTTTGTGGCACTTTCATGATAAAGGAAGATTCTTGTTTTCCTTCCAAATTCTAAAAACAGATAGCCATGTACCTATTTGTGCATGTATTTATATCTATGTACTTATGTATTTCATGCATGTGTTTGGCTCTATATATAATGAAATATCAATAATCTTTATATATGGTTAATATTTGTAATTAGTCTTTAGATTAAGTACATGTACCAGGTTCACAATCACATAGATGTTTTAGAAGGACATCTTAATTTTTTTTATGCATCTACATATACACATATTCATATGTCGGTTGACTTTGGAAATGCTTATTATTGGATAAAAAAAATGATAGTGTTGGATTCTACCTTGTCCAATGTTACTAACAATGTACCATTATTATTTCATCTAGCTATTGTTTTATGAGCTTAGGGACATTTCGAAAAAATTTCTAGGCATGGATGTCTTTTAAGTACGAATAGTTGTTTTGATGTTGTTTCCTTCTGTATGATTACTATTTTTTCGTAATTGATCATTCATGCATAGTTGTTCTATTACTACACAACTTGAATGCTATGAAGATGCAAAGGCAACCCTACTTTCATGCCTTTCGGTGGATCCTCTTGGGTAAATTCGTCCTAAATATGCTATTTGTGAATCATGATTTTTAATTATTCTATGTATTACTCAGCTTTTGCATTACACTATTCTTTGATGTTTCATGCTAACAGTTTTCTATACAATATAGCCACCTACTCTAGATCATTTTACGACAACTAGAACAAATTAATTACCGCTGGTTCAAGAAATAGCTTAAGGAAGCTACAATGCTCAGATGACTTTAAGCGTATATTATGTCTAAAGTTATTATATGAAGCAGTTGTTGGGCCTTGTGGTTCTGTCGTTCTTATCTGCTTCAATCTCTGGATAATGGTGAGCTTAATTTTTCTTCTTCTTGTATATGGTATGATCATAGGTTTTTATTCACCTAAATCAAATTGAATGACAGGTAATAAATGTTCAATATGCTGGAATGTACTTTTTATTAATCCTAAAACATATTCGATTTGGTAAAGCATTATTTTGCTTACAAGTCGTATTTACACTAGAAACTATAATGACACTATTTATATTTTGTAGTCTACCTTGTATGTATTTCTTATCATATTTGAGATTTTCTTATTGCGTTTTTGATCAGTCTTAGTATTTTTTTTAATTTTCTCATGTAACATTGAAAAACATAATACAGAGAAGTTTTCCAGAGGAATATGCTAAGAGACAGTCTGATGAACATGAAAGTCTCACACAGTTGGGTGTTGATCTACCTTTTGTCATGATGTTGTCCTCTAATGTTGAAAGTTGTCACTTAATATGTATGAACCTCGCCATCGACTAATGGTAAGATGATATATTTGGTGATTCCAATTCTTTTGATCGCTCTTCTTGAACCACGACACTCACCGCTCTAGCCCTTTGGCGTATTTTGTCATATTTGTAACATTTTGCAAAAAAAAAAATAGTGTCTAAGCTTACAAGTTACACACTTGAGGTTGAGTTTATATCTCATACAGACTGAGGTGAATGCAATTTGAGTTGTTACATAATCAATATCATCACTAGGGGAGCGACTTTCATGGGCATTTGATGTCAGTTTTCTATTTATTTTTCTTCTCTGCTAGGATATGCTCTTTTGTGCTGAGCTTATCAATAGCACTCGGTAGCACATCCGTTGGCTCACCAGTCTCGTCAGAATGCCTAGCATTCTTCTTTACATATAATTGTAACATCAATTCCTCATATATTCTCATACCTTCCTTAGCCTTTGCCATATTGCACTGGATATAAACACTGGCCGACGTGTATGGTAGTACGAGATGGCCTCATCGCTGCATCGCATCATCACAAAGGACAATCTTGTCATCATCTTTGTCAGTAAAACAAGCTCTACAAAGATAAGAAGGGCAGTATCAACAATGCTTGTTTTACTGTTGGGCTTGATTCTTTTACTTTAGTAGATTTGTTGATTTCTGAAGTTAAATCATATTCCTCTGTAGTAGGAATTTCATTGTTCCCAGCTTCTCATAATGTTTCTAGAGGAAATTCCCTTTCTTCTGGATGTATTGGAAGGAATTGGTGCTCATCCATTAATCAATTCTCCTATTTCCTTGGTATCATCCAAATTTTCCTTTGGTTCGAAGTTTTCTACATATTTCTCCTCCTCTAGTTCTTCCTTTCTTATCAATTTGGCCATTAAGATTATAAGAATACTCTCCTCCTCGTCAAACCAGGTTTTGATTCACTCCAAAATCACACCATTAGGGATTTTGAAAGCCTCATAGAAAAATAAAATACTTATATACCGATATGTATTCATTTTGATAGCAAGTAGCTTCATCTACAGTTCATCAGATGCTCGTGTGAAGAAAAATAAAAAAAATAAAACCATACTTCATCATAAACTTAATATTATTTTGGTATAGTATTCTTTAAGGCATTCTAAAAGATGTAGAGAATATACATATTACATATATTTAATCTCTTACACATTTTTTTAATTCTTCTGGAATGAATTTCTTATTTTCTTGTGGACATGTTCTCTTTAAATGGGCTATCTGTTATTTGTTTGAATGTTCTCTTCTTCATGTGCACACATGTATTGGAAAGCTTTTGGAGCCATAGACTCACGGGGCATTTGAGTGCATGATTTATTTGCATTCACCTCTTTAGCTTGCATGGGAATTATAGAGTTTGATTTATATATTGAATTATTTATTTCATTCAATGCCACCTCTATTGGTTGTAACTTGTCATTTATGGCTGATCACAGACTTTTATAGTCTTGAAATTTCGTAATTTTTTAAATTCGGTTTTCTTTGTCTCAATTTTTTGTGATTTTTTTGATCATGAACTTGTATAACCCTATCAAGGGTTTTTCTTCATAAATTTTCAGGGTAGCAAGTAACTTCTCCTCTTCGGTTGAGGTTGAGGGAGAAGCATACTCTGGCCTAGATTAATTGTTGCGATTCAGTCACTGTAAAGGTAGTTTTGACAACTTTCTAAGGTTTCATGCTTTGTATTTGCAGTAGTGGATGTGTGCTATAGAACTTTGTATGTTTATACATTGTCCATAGGTAAATGTTGATTTATTTGGTCCTTTGATATTTTTTGACATTTCTTACTTTTTAGAATTTGATGGTTTCGTACTCTCAAATTCTTGAGATTTTTCTGGTTAAACATTGTCCATCTGGACCTTCCATTTCAGTTTTCAGATTTGTGTTCTCTAATGTGTGCATACTGATTTGTTTAGCCTCTTTCTGACTGGCATTTATTTAAAATATTATAGTGTTCTTCACTTCAGTTTACAAGGTAAGTTTTTATGTTTCCTAATCTCGTATGCAATCTGATGATTTTACTGATCGACATTTATTCAGATTCTTGCACTGTTCTTCCATTTCAGTTTTCGGCTTTGAATCTTGATTTAACTGATCTCATGATATCCTTGTATCTGGGCTTTCCTTTGCAGGAGGCTGGAAACCAAGTACTCTTCTAATACTTCTAGGTTTAATCTCCTCTACAACAGAGTGCTAGCAGAGGCCTATAACAGATAATCAAAATCTTCTTCGACCTATACAGGTATTCTATTTTGATTTCTAGGACATGTAGATTCTTTGAAGAACAATTGTGCGCAAGATTGTCTGCCCCTACAGCTGGGGGTATGAAGAGGCCATAGCTTCCATCATGGAATTGTTGTCACTTGGTAACTAAATGTATAATGGTTAAAAAAATAGTTAACAAGCAACACAAAAAAGTCTAGGTTCTTTATGGATTTGAGAGAACTATAAACCTAGTAACAAGGGTAATTTAGAAATTGATAATTTCTTCACTTAACTAGAACCTCTAGAACCTGATAATTTCTTTATTAACTAGTATTTTGCATTTTTCTTACCCTCGTTCTTATTTTTCATACAGTTTCTCCTTGTGTCCAAGATTTTCAGTTGCAAAAGTTAGTAACCATCGTTGACGATGAAACTCACTACGAGATCCACATTTTCGACATCCTTGTGGCATGGACGTCTTCGAGATATGCACAAAATTATGTTATGGCATGATCTACCCTCAATGCCTACAATGTAATCAAAGTTGATGTGTAGCAAAGTATCTCGACATGAGTGCAGCCACAGAAAGGCAACCGTATCAACAAGATTGAAGTCTTCCTCGCCTCTAACATATTCCATAGTTGGAAAGATTTGTATCGTCCTCCGGAGAACAGAGAACATAATCTCTCTGTCTAGGTCCATCTTTTAATTTAAGATGTATATATTATTTTTATTTTTTTACTGTATGGACTTTTAATAACATTTTATAAAGTTAACTTTTGGAATATGTTATTAGTTGTTTTATGAAGTTGACAGTTTTTGTGAACTTAATGGAGCTCATGGATGTTAATTCATGGATTGTGTAAAATATCTTGTGCACCTATTATGTGTTTCAATGGTTAGTTTAAGAATCATCAGATTTATGGTTCAAACTAAAAATTGGAAAACAAAATTGAAATTTTAAAAAAATACACAGGAATGTTAATATAGTGTTTCAAAAACGGCCACGAGAACAATGCAAAAGTGATACTAATTATATTTAGGAACGGACGTAAAACGTTTCAAAATGATATTTAGAAACGTTTCAAGGGTGTTCCAAAAAGAAATTAGGAACACATTATATGTGTTCTAAAATCTAATTTTAGGAACATTTGATAACCGTTTCAAATTAAATTTAGGAACGCTTTATAACCGTTCCTAAAATTGCAACGCCATTTTTAGGAACGATTATGATATGCTCCTAAAAATATTAGGAACATCTAAAAATTGTTCATAAATGTCTTTTTTGGTGTAGTGAGATATTATTTTGTTCTGAACCTTGCAGCAGACTGAAAACCACTGATATAATTCAACATGGAAACCACTTGGTTTCAGTATTCATTTTTTTCTCTTATATGAGAGAGTATTATTTTGTTCTGAACCTAGCCTTTTCGTGTTGAACAACATGGAAACCACATGAACCACATCTTGCAACAGAGTGGTTCAGAACAAAATAGTACTATCTCATAAAATAGTACTTGATTTCAGTATTCATTTCTTTTTGTTTTTGTTTTTTTGCTCTAATACTATCTCATATATTGCATCTTAATTTCTTGGAGTGATTCTTCTTTGTATCCATTCATTTTGTGCTATTTTACTCTTTTCTTTGACAACATACTTCAGATGAAATCAACTTTAATCATTCAAATATTTCTCTTTTGCTATCTTATATTGTTCTGAATTTCTTGACATGTGTTACACCAAGTCATCTTTTACATATCTACTTGATAAATTATTTTGTTGTTGAATATGAATTCATATTCTAAAGGATCGGGCTCTCAAGCGCGCAATTTTGACAAGTTTGATCATTTTATACATTCATTTTTTGAATCATATCTGTTGCTATTATGTAAGTTGGAGAATTATATATGTCATTGTGGATATACTACAAGTTGAAATTGTTTGCATTTGACAAGTTGAAATAATTCTGATCAGCTTGAGTACATGAAAATAGTACAAAAGAATATTACATATGAATTACCTTGGAAAATATGTATTTCTCGTAACTTGGTTGCCTGAACTAAAACTGCATGGCCTATTTGTGTGTGTCCTAGCATCACATTAGTTAGTCTTTCTATATGTTGCATGATAAAGCTTGAGCTCTCTATTCACAATGCTTGCATCTCCTTATCTTCTCTACTGATTGTTGTCGGTATCATTTTTTGGGTATCAATTTTGGGTTTGTTTTTGAAGATCGATTTTTGAGTTCAGTTATTTCAATGGGCTATGATGAGGAAGAAAAGTTGCCTAATTTTGCTTCGGCAATATACATTTGGTCATTTTAGCCATATTACTTGGCTTTCAATGTTTGATACATATGTTGCTGCGATTTTTTGACTTTGTAATTGAGCAAAAAAAATTTGGTATGTGTTCCTAACTGTATTGTACTTGGAGTACAAGTTTCATAAAGAGTTTTGCTTCTCTGGGTACTGATACCATACTTGAAATTTGTGAGTAATAGTAAGACTTGGAGTATCAGTTTCATAATGGGAGGAATGGTTTATTGGCTGCACATTGGGGTTGGAAATATTTTTCAAGAAGCCTTACTAAACTCTGAGCCTATACTTTATCAAATTTTTATGTCCAGGTTGTTTTTTCTATGTTATACTTTTGTTGAGTATCAGTTGATTATTTTGTTGACTATCATTTGTCTCAAACATTTGTTGACTATCATTTGGTAGCTACTTGTAGTTTGCTCTTCTTTTCTAATTACGTTGAGTCATTTGTCTCACACATGAGACATTTGCTATCTAACTATGTTGAGTTTCAATGGTCCATTTTGAATAGAAGTACTAGTGATTCATTTTCCAAAATAATTGTCGTATCATCCTGAAGTGAGTTGCTTGGTTCATTTTTCTACCTTTTTCTCTTTCCTGCAATCTTTAATTACATAGGCTATGACAAAGGAAGTTTATATATAGTTCTGTTTTTACCTTGGGAGAAACCATCTCCTCTGAATAATTAGATTTTTTTTCTTCTGCAAGTAACATAGATGCTACTGTATGGTTTTCTGTCTCTTGCTTCATGTAATATTTTGTTTGCTTTTGTAGTTTAATTGATTGGCTGCTATGGCAATGAAAGATGTCATTCTTCATGAGAACGCAGTGGATGAAGATCATAAAGTTATGGTACTTTCTTGCCCAATCCTTTTACAAGATTACGAAGTGTTTTTCTTTTTGTGATTATGGCACTAGTTACTTACTCAAATAAATTTGTTTATCTATTCCTTCGCTACATCTCACATTTAGTATTGGTAAAACCTGACATAGTATGATGCATGGTGGTACTGACACACATACGAGACAATACAGTACGGACACATCGACACAAATATGATACCATTGACTGTTTGTGTAGTGCCTGGCACAACCTTCTTTGATTCTTGAAGGTATCGGTGCTTCATAGATGCTAATATATCCCTAGATAATTATTCTATTAAAATATGAACTTTTTTAGGTTTTCTACAGAATTCTGGGTTGGTAATTGCCTGATACAACTTGACATTACCTTAAACACCTATCTTTTTGTTTCATAAAATTGTCGATTGTTGAATTAGTTATAGCTTAATTTTCTAATTAAGAAGATATGTATATCTTTTCTTATTACAATATAGTTTGCCACTGCAGGAAAATGCATATAAATATGGTAAGCAATTGTAATCAGGACAATATGTTATTTAAAACTTGTTATGTTGTCGTTTTATTTTGATAGTTCAGTTGAGTTATTATACTTCTTATTTTCTTTAGGATATTATTTTTTTTTTGGTCAACAAGCTCATTAACTTGTTATGTTGTGCCCTTGTTCTCTCAGGAACTACATGGAAATAAAGGTGCTGTAAATATGGAAGGGATGTGCTCCGGCCGAGTTTGCTACTTATTTTGGTTTTATTTGTATAATTTTTAGTAGTGGATGTTTAAGATGTATGGAAACTATATACATTGTTTGGATATGTTTGTGGTTAGACAAGCGTTGGATATTTGTGGTTGGACGTGTGTCGGAAGTTTGTGGTGTATAGACAATATACAGTTTGTTAATATAAAAAATGGATTTTGTAGTTATTTGATGTAATAAATCTTCTGGATTATTGATATTATGTGTGTGTTCGATTCATAATTAGAATTATAAATGGAATTTTGGCTTTAGCTTCTTTTGATGGTTATAAAACGTCAATAATTAACTCAATCCTGCAGCAGAAGGGATTTTCTTGACGGCTAATAGCCGTCATCTAGGCCGGAGTCAAGAAAAGTTTTCACCTATATTGACGGTTTCTAGAAACTGTTATCTTGACGGCTAAAAACGATCAAGAAAACTACTTCATATGACGGCCAAAAACCGTCAAGAAAAGTCCTATCAGCGACCGTCAAGAAAAAGAAGGGTCTTTTCTTGACTCCGGCCTACTTGACAGATCCGTAACTGTTAAGATACCCATTTCTTTACGAGAAAAAGCCGTCAAGAAAAACCTTTTTTCTTGTAGTGAGGCCACTGCGATCATAGAAGGAAATGATGTCACCATAATGACTTTGGAGACACTAATAGGCAAGCTCTTGACCCATGAGTTGGACTTGCAAGAGTTTAAAGAAGCAACTCCCATAGAGAAATCTATTACCTTCAAAGCACAAGCTCGAAGAGTCTCATGCAATAACACTAACGAAGAATCATCTGATGGTGATGAACAAGCCCCACTGGTCAAAAAAATTAGAAAATTCTTGAAGTTTGAGAGATCAAACAGAACGAAGAAGGACATCCACGAAAGCAATAAAGAAGAAACAATCTACTTCGGATGTAAGAAATCATGGAACATAAAGGACTGTCTACTGTCAAAGAAAAGCAGTCCATATGATCGATCAAGATCAAGCATGAAAGCTACAACCGGTCAAAAGTATGCTAATACAAGCATCTAGCACGAAAGTGAGGTCAGTGAATCAGAGAAGGAAGACAGACCCAGCAGCACTGCAAATGATTGTCTGATGGCATTTAATAAGGTATCCGATAACCCTCTGTACGATGATTTTACTTTCGATGAACTAGAAACTGCCTTTAGCAAATTACTCGAAGAACATAGAAATGTGTTGGACAAGTACAAGCAATCTCGTAAAAAGATTAAGGCATACACAACCGAAGTAGCTACATTGTCTCATATTATTGAAGATACTAAAGAGACATCTACTACTGGTAATATGGAAGAGATCCAAGCTTAAAGTAGACTATCATGAGGCTATCCTTAATATTAAAAATAAGGAAAGAGATTATGTCAAAGTATAAGAACTTTATAACATAGAGAAAAGAAGACACTTAGTCACTAATCAAAGACTAAATGATATGACTACCAAATATGACGAGTCTTGTGCGGTCTCTAAGAAGTTAGAGATCAAGTTAGGCAAACAGGTCATCCCTATTACGCAGCCTAATGTTAGTCCTGATATCAAGCATACATCACAAAGGACTAAACCGAAGAAAGCAGGTAAGCAACATGCTTCTCACAATCATGCTTTCACTTATAGGTTTCCAAGAAAGACACACTAGAATGTCAACACAGAAATAATGAGCACATTTTTCAAAACTCACATGCATATATTGTGGTACACACGGGCACATATCATAATATTGTAGAGCAAGAGAGCTTGTTAACACTAATTTACTTTCTTTGATTCCTAAAACTAATCATAAAGGACCCTTGAAGAAATGGGTACCAAAGGATTCATTTACTCATTTTGTAGATGGACCCTCAACCCTCTCATGCTAAAAGCAAGTGGATACTAGATAGCGAATATTCACGGTACGTGACTAGTGTGCATCTTTATTCGCTACGCTAGCAATGAAAAAAAGGATACCTCTCATTCGACAATAATTTGAGAGGTGATATTATTGGTAATGGCACTGTTGGTATGTCTCCTTATCCGAAAATAAAATACGTCTGTCTAGTCACGGAGTTGAAACATAACCTATTGAGCATAAGTCATTTGGCATATAATGGTTATGGCATCAACTTTGTAAAAGACAAATGTTCTATCTATAAAATGTCCACCAAAAATCCCATATATGAAAGGATCAGGGAAGCCAATATTTATGTTTTCTTTCTAGAAAGTACTAACAATGTAGGTAAGAGCCTAGTAGCCAATCAAGATGAAAGCTAGTTATGGCATATGAGGCTAGGACATACAAATATAGACACTATCTGACAGCCATACACCAAAAAGCTGGTAAAAAGTACTCCCAGAAATCACATTCAAGAGAGATATGGTATGTGCTGACTGTGAAAAGAACAAAGCAACTAGGTCATCATTTAAATCCATCAATGATACAAGTACTTCTAGACCTTTGCAGTTAATTCATATGAATTTATTTGGTCCTAGTAGAGTCGCCAATATTGGTGGTTAACTCTACACTTTTGTTATAGTCAATGATTTCTCTTGTTATACTTGGATTTTCTTTTTATCAAACAAAAGTGATGCCATTTTGAATTCCAAATATTTTGCAAAAAGGTACAAAATGAAAAAGACTTCATGATTACTCGTATCCGAAGTGATCATGGGGGCGAATTCATAAATACTGATTTTAAAAGGTTTTGTGATGATAGAGGATACTACCACAATTTTTTTGTCCTAGAACTCCTCAACAGAATAGTGTTATGGAGAGAAAGAATTGCACTCTAAGCGAAATGGCTAGAGTCGTGCTAAATTTGCATAATCTTCCAAAATATTTTTGGGCAGAAGCTATTAGCACACCCTGTCATGTTTTAAACAGGGTGTTAATTCGACCTATCTCAAAGAAAACCCCTTATGAATTGTAGTTTGGAAGGATTTTACACATTTCTTATTTCAAGGTTTTTGGTTGTCGCTGTAACACCAAGGACAACTTGGGTAAGTTTGACTCTAACGCAGATGAAGGAATATTTCTCAGGTATGCTGCCAAGAGTAAAGGATATAGGATTTTTAATAAAAGGTCTATGATTGTTGAAGAATAGATTAACGTTACTTTTGATGAGCTCAATAGTCACAGATCTAGCGACAGTGATGATAAGAATGTACAGAACAAATCCAAGACACCTGAAGATACTACTACTAACGAGGGATATCTGGAGAGTCTACCTAAAAAGATGAAATTCATGCCAGACCATCCAGAAACACTCGTAATAGGTGACGTATCCAAAGGCGTAACTACACGTTCTTCTACTAGAGATATAACAGAAAATGTAGTATTTTTTCTCAAGTAGAACCTAAGACAGTAGCAGATGATTTTAATGATGAGTTTTGGATTGATGTCATACAAGAGAAACTAAATAAATTTGAGAGAAACCAAGTTTGGGAACTTGTTCCTAAACCTATTGGTCAATCGAAAATTGGTACCAAATAAGTGTTTCGAAATAAACTAAATGAGGATGGACAAGTTCTATGTAACAAAGCACGTTTAGTGGCACAAGGTTATAATCAAGAAGAAGCCATTCGTATGTTTTGTGCATTTGCATGTTTTCCTGACTTCAAACTTTTTTCAAATGGACGTAAAATGTGCATTTTTGAACAGATTTTTGAAAGAAGAAGTTTTTGTGAAACAACCCCCTGGTCTTGAAGATTTTCAAAAATCTGATCACGTTTTCAAGCTTAGAAAAGCTCTCTATAGACTCAAATAAGCACTACGTGCTTGGTATGAACGCCTAACCGCTTTTCAACTTGAAAATGGTTTTTTAAAAGGAAGAGTTGATACAACTTTATTTATCAAATCTTCAGATGATACTATTTTACTTATGTTAATTTATGTTGATGACATTATTTTCGGTTCTACTAACGAAAAATTCTGTCAAGATTTTGCTAAGTGCATATAGATTCATTTTGAGATGTGTATGATGGAAGAGCACAACTACTTTCTAGGACAATAAATCAAATAGCACTCGCAGGGAACATTCATCTATCAAGAAAGTACACAAAGGATTTACTGAAGAAGTATGACTTCGATAATGTAAAGCGTATCGGCACACCAATGGCTACATCAATACGGCTTGACATTGATGAAAGTGGAAAACCAGTCGACCAGCATAAGTATCGAATTATGATTGGCAGATTACTTTACATAACTGTTAGTCGCCCTGATATCATGTTTAGTTTTTGCATTTGAGCATGATATCAAACTAATCCTAAGGAATAACACCTATGCGTCATTAAGCATATCTTTCGATACCTTAAAGGAACTTCTACAGTCAGCTTATGATGTCCCAAAACCATATCTTTTGACCTGGTCGGTCACTCAGATATTGATTTTACTGGATGTAAAGTAGACCATAAAAGTACTAGTGGTACCTGTCAATTTCAAGAAAAAGATTTAGTCTTTTGGTTTAGCAAGAAGTGAAACTCTATAGTGCTATCAACAACTGAGGCTGAGTATATCGTCACAGGACGTTGTTGTGCTCATATTTTTTAGATAAAACAAGCCCTAGAAAACTACAATCTATACTGTACAAAGATTCCCATTTATTGTGACAACACTAGCACAATTAACTTGAATAACAACCTAGTACGTCACTCATGCACAAAGCATATAGAAAAATGTCATCATTTATTGCGTGATCACCAACAACACAGGGACATACTTATAATTTATTAACAAAAATCATCAATTAGCAGACATTTTCACAAAACTGCTAGCTGAAGACCGTTTTAATTATCTGTGTCGAGAGTTAGCTATACTTTAATTTTCAGGATCATAATGCTTTATAATTAATAAAAATACTTAAAACTTGATATTCTGAGATTTGTTAATGGAAGTTATTTTGGGTACAAGCCAAAAGGGCCCTTCTGTCATAGGCATAAATAGCCTAAAGGGACACGATTTACTAGTCTTCGGACTACCGCTAGCTGAGATTCGGCACCTACAGCTAACCCAAAGTAATAAACATTAATTAAATCGAAGAGTTAAAAGTTATCAAGCTGTGTTTATAATTCATTACTCATAAATGAACTGAAAATAGAGTGGCCGAACTCGGACCGAGTTTGTGCCGAACTTTATGGGGTCTTTGTCATTTAAAGAGCAGCGTTTCAGCCGATCCTTTCTTCTTTCTATTCATCATCTTCCTCAAACCTAATTGACCGAACCCCAAAACCCTAACCCTAGCTTTTAGGAAAACTTATTCTCAAGCTTCCAAACTCTATTTTCTTGGATCTAGCGGCTCTACGAAGGTGTTCCCCACTTCTTTCTACTTTCTATTTAAGGTATCTCTTCTTTTCTCATAATTTCAATTTCTATGGCTCCCAAGCTCTTCAAGAGAAAAAAGAGAGATTCCATGGCTTCATCCTCTACTTCTGAGTATGAACCCGTTAACGTGTTTGTCCCGCTTGTCCTGACGACGACGATGATTTTGACACCAATATATTTTTATCTTCGAAAAATTTTGACTCTTGGTTTATCCAATTTCGATACCGGGAAATTTGCCCCAAAAAATCGATCAATTTCACTATCTTTTCGGAGTATACATCTACATTTGAAAACTTAGGGCTCCGAGATTTTCTTGAAACTTCGAATGATATTTATGATAATGTTGTTCGGATGTTCTATTGCAATATGCAAGAGGCAGACAACAACATTTATTCTTGTGTTGGTAGAAAAGAACTTGAGTTTAACTCGACTGATTTGGGTGAGTACTTCCATATGCCAGACAACGGCAAAGCTCTAGTCGAGATTAACAAAGTTTAGTTCTCTTCTGACCTGACCCTTGAGTCATTCAAGACAACTATGTGTCATTCGGGTCCAATCCCACGGTCTCGGTTGTTGGCAAAGCACCTGAACCAGCATTTCTATAAACTCCATCGCATTATTTATTCGGCCTTGCTACCTAAGATGGGATCTACTGATGATGTCACCTTCTTAGAGATATCAGCCATGTATCACATTCATTTTGGAGTCACTTTCTTTGTTCCCAAGACCATGATTGTGGGCATGGTCAGTTGTCGGAGGGCAGACCGCAACCTCTTTTATCCTATGCATCTCGCTGTGATCTTCCCAAAATTTAGAATCAACTTAGATATTTGTCATATTTCTGGATCATCTTCTAAGCTGTCTAGATCTAGGAAGTACCCTCAGCATCTACTTCCACCTGGTGTTGTTCCAGTCCTTGCAGCTGATCCAGCTACAGCTCCAGCCCCTGTAGTTGATCCAGCTGCAGCTCCAGCCCCTACTGCATTCGGACACTTCAACGAGTTCTTCCAGAGGTTTGACGCATTTGTCACCCTCTAAGGACAGCAACATGAGACCTATATGACTCGTTTCACCGATGTTGAGTACCGTCACATTTTTTAGCCTCAGGCCTTGAGAAATAGCATGGCGGACATTCAGTACACACTGGCACGTCATCCCTCGGCTCCAGCCCCAATTCTCCGTTATTTCGCCTGCGACAGACCGAGACTTGAGAATCTTCCCACCTTCGGACTATTCGAGCCGCCGACAGCTTATGTTGATCCTCATCCTCATGCTGATCCTACCGGTGATGATGTTGAGATGTGATTCAGTTTGTGGCTTAGTATTTTTGTTGACGTGTTCTAGTTGATGATGATCTCATGTAGTGAAACTTTTATTTTGTGAGTTTGGATTATATGTAGTATTTTATTTTGCATTGTTTCAGTTGTTTCTGCACTGTGAACCCATTTTCAGTATTAGTTGGTTTTTATGTTATATTAGTTAGTTTCCATTACTCATATTTTCGTTATTGCTACTGCTGGTGCTATTTTTCTTAAGATGTTGATTGGTTCATTCATATTATGTGGATATTATTTTCTTTTTCCCTTGTTATATTTTGTTGGATTCACACATTGCGGAGGAGCAACATTTTGAGTACTTGACAATAGGGGAGAAAGAGTAATACCAAAATTTTACGCGATTCAGAACAATACGTCAGGTATATATTTCAAAGTTATATATTTTTGTTATATTTTGGTATAGACTCAAAGTTTGTCAATTATCAAAATGGGGAAGATTGTTGGCCTGTTGGTTAATGATCACACATTATTTTGATAATCAACGTCAACTTTGGTCGATACGTAAAATATATAAACTGCAACAGGTTTCCTGGTTTCAAAGAAGAAGAATGTCTACCGCATCTACATTCTACTACTTCAAAGTTCAGACATCGCATCGTCATCAAGAACAATATCGCACTATAAACTGCTACAAGTTTGCAGGTTGATCAGGATTGATATTGGCTTAGGTTTTTATCCGTCCACATATCCAAATAAGCCTACCTATCTAAATCCCAAAGTCCACAATTCCAAAAAGCCCAAAGCTTATACAAATTTGGTCCATACATACTGTTTTGACCCTAACATAACTCAGGACGAGCTCGGCCAGAGTTCAGCCCGAGTTCGGTCTGGGTAATTCAAATTTTAGTTTCACCAAATCTGCCTACAACGTTCGTTTGCGAGATTCATGCATCCGAACTCTGTCCGAATTTGGTCAGCAAAAACATTATAAATAGAGAAGAATTCTCACCTTTTCAAATCACTTATTCACTTTCTCTTCTCTATCTCCTTAAGTGTTTTTCTACGATCAATACTTTCAAGTCAAGCCTATACCACTCTTAGCCCAAGCCAGTACAGTTCAGTTCAATCTAAAGTTTTGGTACTGAAGAGTTGTATCAGATACGTCTTTCAAAAAATGTTCCAGTTTTCGAAATCAAGTTGTTGATTCGGTCATACGTTCGTCACCGAGCACGGTGTTGTAAAAGACTACAAGCTTTCATTTAGCTTATGTCATAGTGGATTAACATCGAGCAAGAGTACTTGAGACTGGACTAGTCCTCTCAGAGGGATACCAGTATACATCGCTGTGTCACTGAGTTTGATTCTCAGATCTCTTACTTTACAGCATTTTAATTACTGTCATTTACCTGCCATAGTTTATAACTGCTTATTTTTAATCGATGATTATTTTCTCTGCATACGCACACACTCTGTTCACCCTCTTTCCCCCCTAGAGGTGCTCAACGATCCTATACCCCTCCCTCTGCAGGTGCAGCAGCACTCGCCCACTCACGTAGCCTAAGATACTCATCCTAGAAATGAATTCATCTTGATAAGCATACTTTTTACTATCCAATCGTCGTAGTTGCTAATGTCTAAGGTACTTATTACTAACTATATGGATATCTATTTGCATATTTTCTAAGTTATATTAAAGTTAACGAAACGTAAAGTAATGCTGATATAGCTCTGCGTGGCGATCACATCGATGAGGTTTCTGCCCTTCCAGTGGGTGGCTAGGAAGACGGTCACCATTTTGGCATTCTTACCCCTCTGTACATGTTAAAAATATTTTATTTGTTATTAAAATTTTACATTTTATCCTACTTTCATTAAAATAATATATATTCAATAAAAATACATAATAAACGACGAAAATATTTTGTTATAGGAATCGAGCCACCACTGTAAACCTCTTAAAATTTCAATATAGTTTTTTTTTATTTTTGGTATTTATTTTATTTTGGTATTATACGTCGAGTACGAATACGTATATACAAAGTATTTTAACTATTTCTATACAACAGTTTTATTATTGGATTTTGATAAATGTAGAAGATTTTGGTTTGATATAATATAAGATAAATATTTGTAATTATTTGAATATATAAAAGCCCATCACATTAGATTTGCCAAATTTTATTTTTATTTTATTATTATATAAAAGCTATTTTATTTATTGTACAAGTATAGATACCAATTTCGAAAATATTAATTATGCAAATAATTTGTATTATTTGCGTGCGAGGTACATGAAAAATAAAATCATGTATATTTTGTAAAAAAAATTGATTTTGAAAAATTTGTTGGATTTATTTTTAATTTGTGAAAAATTATTTAATTTATTTGAAATTATTTTATTTACAAAAAGGTATTTTGAATATTTAAATAATTATTGTGATTTAATTTAGGATTGGATTTTATTGAACTAAAATTTAAATAGTTTTAAACTAAAGATGAGATTTATCTAGTTTTAAATTTGGATTAGATTTTATTGTAATGGCTTTAAATAGATTTAAATTAATGTGAGATTTATCAAGTATGATTTAAATCGTTCCTAATCCTTATTTAATTAGGATTCCTCCACCCTATTTATAGGGGAGCCTTTCCATTATTTTTCTCCACAAATTTTTCCACCACCATTGTGTGTGCACCCTGTCGGTATCCACCCTCTTCGTGTCAGCCTATGTTGGACTCGGGTCCGACCTCAGGCGTCTTTCCACTATCACAATTCCTCTCTTTTTCGTCCAAAATATCCAAAATTCGTCATAAAAATCAGCCTCAGTCGTAGCAACTTTGAACAGTCATAACTCCCAACTCCGGACTCCGTTTCACCTCCAATTTTTTTTGTTTTAACCGTATTGAGGTTAGCTTCGGTAATCTATAATTTATTTGAGCAAATTTGTAATATTTTTTTGTAAAATTATTTAAGTGCCAGTTGTCAGAAAATTGATACGTCGCACTATTTTTGAGATTTCGGGAGATCCTAAACTCGGTTTTGTGATTACTTTGATGTTTCAAAAAGCTGACATGATGATCTATAACATGCAAAAAATTTCAAAAATTAATTTTAAAAGTTTAAATTTTATTTTGGGCTAATGTATATTTATATTATTTTATAGTATTTATAATAAGTTTTTGACCTAAAAATATTATTGTAATATTTTCTACCTAATTAAATTATAGTTTTTTTCTCTAAAAATGATATTCCTAGATTTTTAAATTATTTTTTTAAAATTATTTTAACTAATGAAAAGGGTAGTTTCCAAATTAAAACTTATTTTCAAGTATATATTTATCTAAATTTTGGGGATAATAAAATAGAGTTTTCAAGTATTATAAATATTTTCTAAAATATTATAAGTATTTTCTCCATAAAATCTCATTGATTATCATGGCTGATCATGGCTAATCGTATTTCCTATTCTCTTATGAAACTGGACTTCCTTGTGTCAATCTTAGCTAATTGGATTACTTTGGACTCAATAGGACAGTCTGTCCCATCATCGGAGGCTATCTTGTGAAGTTTCAATACCGAAGTCAAAGGAACCACACTAGCAAGTATACCTTGCCGAATTGATTTAAAGTATTTACATATTTTCTTTATTTTAGTCATTACCTGTTATATTGTTGCATGTTTTCATGTTCATTACCTACATGTTGTATGATATCCTGATTATATTGTCCTAATTATATATTCTTGATTATACTTGTTCCTAATTAGTCATCTTCACACGTGAGATGAGATACACGGAGTGTTGTATTGTATGTTAGGTGACCTTACATGTTCTTGTTTAGACATGTTCCTTGTTAGAAGACTGACCGGACGTATCGTGGATGTGAGACGGATAGTAACATTTGGGAGGGGAAGATGATTACTACTTGCGCGGGCTATGCTGTGCACTTGCACTTTATATATATGTATATATATTTATTCGGAGAGGAGCCCAGTTTCCTGAGTTACAGCCTCTCTTAGTTACCTTTGAGACATCGACACGATGCTACGGCTATATGTATATTCATGTCCTGTTGCTTTTACTTTGGAGATGCTTGCGCTTGCGAATGTCGTTCTCAAATTGTATTTCATATAGGTGGCTAGACATGATTAGTATTACTTGTCTCTATATTTTTTGTTCATTCATGTTATTTATTGTATTTTATTTTGGCATGTATATTATGTATCATGCAACGTCCCTCTGAGAACCTGGTGATCTCTCCAGGTGTGTGTGTGTTTTCTTGACTTTTTGCAGGAGTTGGAACCAGGTTCATGCTCTTATCCTTCCTATCGAATATGCCATGCTCTTGGGTCACGCTTGCTGCTTTTAGTCCTTATTTTTGTTATTTTCTTCTTTCTAGTTTCATGTTGGTAGTGGATTTGTCTCCATCCAGTAACATGTAAAATAAAATTTTCATATTGGATTCTATAAAAAGCTTTATTCTTTTATTTTGTGGATATGATTATACTGCATGTACAGCTTGCGTATATTTAATATACGGCTGGCATGTTTACGTACCTAGTCCTACGTATATTGGGACTGGGACGTTACAACCACACCACTTACCTACCCTCTAACTAGTCGTCTTTGCCTTCTCTGAACTATCCTTGTATCGAGAATCCTCGAATCTAGCCGTTATTGTAGTCTATTGCTCAGGCACGATCCAACCTTGGATCGGTTTTCCAAAACTATGACGAGCCTTCTAGTCGTCGATCGCATCGTGGATCAACTTAGCGACGACGGCAGGAAACTGCTTCTCGATCTACTCAGCCTGGTGTTATGGATAGAAATATGTTTTCAATAAGAAGTAAAATAGTAAGTTATATAATATATATATATATATATATATATATATATATATATATATATATATATATATATATATATATAAAAGATGATTGATATTAAAAGCAAATAGACTTTAATTACCTTGATGTGGGAAAACCAGAATGTCTTCCTATCGTCCGGGGCATCAGAGTAGTTGATCCAAGGGCCACCATAGTTGCTCCTCAAAAATGTCCAAATGCTCTCTGTGCCGACGAGGGACGATATCTAGACAGAGATAATTATATTCAAGAAAAAATGAATTATATTTAGACATGCGTAAGAAAACTAAAACTAATTACCTTGTAGGTCAGTCGGCCCAAATCTCTGTCCTCGTCTCCTCCTGAGGAGAACACGGAGGAGCACTCTGAAACAAAGAGGGCGAAGGCACAATCGATGGGGCCTCATCTATATGTTCCTCACTCTCTATGGTACCGGCAACATAAAAAATACTGAACGAAGGAGTAGTCCCAGGCCTGGAACTGCTTGTCCTAGCTGTACTCGCAGGAGGAGTTATAAGTAGTCAATAGACTAGAGTACTCGAAGGCGAGGACTCAATACCATATCCCAAAGGAGAACTGCTCATCCCATGAATGCTGGACGGAGTGGCATGTCCTCTAAGTAGTCTACCTCTAGACAGACCATATGATCTGCGTTGTCCTGTCACATCTGACTTATGATAAACATAATAAAAGTTATAAGGTAACAGTTTAAATAAAGTACATGTCACAAAATGAAATGAAGAAGAAAAATATGATACATAGCCACAAGTCTAACTAGATTTTACATTCCACAGCTAAAATACAATAATATCACAAAATAATGCTTAATCAAATGCTAAGTAAGAATAAGCACACTATGATTTATAGAGAAGGAAAACCAATATCTCAAGTTGTAAATAAGTCTAGATAATAGTCAAGAAGTCTAATCCAGAAACATCCAAGTCTATATAATAACCAAAAAAATCTAGGATCAAGGCAACAACATCCAAGAAGTCTAATCCAGAAAGACAATATAACTATAAGTCTATCGGAGACAAATTCGGGCAAAAGTCCTATCATATAAATCTACGCTCTATGGTGGGGTAGATACCAATCCCTCAGATACTGTGCATAAACAACATATAGGTGATCAAGGTCTGGTGCCACTCCCTTAGGAGCTGGATGACTGGAACTCTCGACTATGCTACCTCCCGGTGCAACTTCCTCCTTAACAATAGTAGGTACCGCTTCCTCCTTAATAGCAATCTTCACTTTATGTGCCACTTCCTCCTTAATAGTAGGAGGTACCACTTCCTCCTTAACATTAGGAGGTACCACTTCCTCCTCAGTAGCAATTTGTGCCTCTTTCAAGCAACATGCTCGGGTCATGGGTGTCTTCTGTTAAGATTGATGAAAACCTAAAGATTAGTGGTCTAACAAATATAAATATATAAAAGGTGCATTTATATGTCATTTCAGATTTTACATCCCACAACTAAATGATTGTACATTTTACAAGTCTAAATAAATACTTGACAGATTTTATATTTTATTTTCAATCCACTATTGAAAATTCATTTTCTTTATTTTTCTTGTCCTCCTCTTCCTCTTCCTCCTCATCTTCACTTTCATCTACTTCGCCTTCCTCTTCAAATATTTCCACCTCTTCTACACGATTAAACGTGTATTGAGAAACTTACATAGTCCACATATACAATATTTGTTACAAGAGGTAGCCCATCCTCTTGATAAGCTGTTTCGACAACATCAAACGCATTTCTAGCTTTGGTCTTGCATACTGCCCACCATTCCAACCTTGTTGTTTCACGTTCAGGATAAGTTGTGAAGTACACGAGTTGAACCTGACTTAATAGGACAAATAGTTCATATCCTTGATATCAACGTCGATAGTTCATATCCACAAAACGATGCCTGTCTATTTTCTAACCCGGATCCTGGATCATATCGAACCAATCACACTTGAATAACATAATTTTAGCAGGCCATGTTCCATAATTATATGTCAACTCCATAATTTCCCGTAAGACGCCATAGAAATTATTACCTGGATCGACATCTTTGTAGTTCAAAAATTTGATACATAAACAACTATTTTTTGTGAAATCGAGATAAAGAAAGCTCTCTTTCATCGGTGCATCTGTTGACTTGAACCTAAACCCATTCACACAATAGCTTGCCCAATTTTGGCAGTATAAATCAGCTTATTGGCTAGAGTTCTAATAGATTCATTCTCTAGTGTTGTGTTTGGACGATTAATCTAAATACCATAATATAAGAAATTAAGTTCAACATTCCATTAATTATTGTGTAAAGTGCATATACAAAAGCAATTACCGAGCTCCTTACATATGCACCCAACCAGGAAGGAAAATGACTCTCATTTCATGTTCTACTTCTTCATCTATTATGTATGGTCAACTTGACCTCATCTCATCTTAAATGTGGTGAAAAACAACAACATATCGGCTATCAGATCTATTATTATATTGAGATGACGTGGACGTATTAGTTACTTACCCCTCAAGCTTCTCTACTTAATCCTCATCTCCGTTGAGTAATATATACAACTGAGCAGATCTTAGCTCATCGTCATTCAGATATCTCTTCTTTATTTTGTATGAAGGATTAGTAGAATCATTGAATACTTTTAGTATTGCATCATTAGATTCCTGATATTTGTCTTTGTTTCTTTGAGCTCGTATTCTATTAGTAGTGACATGACCCGCACCTAGTGTAAGGGCACGAGAAGTGGTTACGTCCAGCCTACGCCGCAGTGTCGGCGGTAGAACGTTGTCCTAGGTCACAACTATAGAAGCATGAATTTCAGGCGCATCTATATGCCAGAATTCCTATGCGCTTAACACAACATGCGCCAGGGAGCTCAAACGAAGTACTTAGCACAACAAAAGACAGCAAAGGTATCGACATCAAAAGAGGAATTTTATTTCATATAAAAGTCTATTACATGTCTAAAAGAAAGGCTTTACAAAGAAGAACTTCTACAAAAAGAAAGATCCTAAAGACTACAGCCAGGCGCAGCAAACTGCCATGCGTCCCATGCCAGGCGCATCATCGGACAGGCGCCTCTCTTCACCGTCTCAGTCAGGCGCATCTCTTCAGCGTCTCAGTTATGCGCATCACGAAGTCTCGTCGTATGCGCTCTTCTTCGCCCCGATCAAGTGCTTCGACTAAAGGAGCATCTTTGAGCATAACAAGAGCGGGCGATCAACCCCACTCTAGCAGGAGGAAGAGCTCTCCAAAGCCCAAGGAAGAGGAGAGAACCGCAATTTCGATCTGCGGCTCTTCTGGCATAACGGAGACGGGACTCGAGCATCCCGATCTTTGGATACAACAGGCACCTTCGGCCTGCGTCAGGAGTCCCCGATCTCGACTTTTGGATGTAACAGTCACCTTTACGAGTGCATACGAAGAGGACTCGATGCATCTTCACCCTGGGGAGCGTCTTGGCAACAGAATTTACTCGGGCAAAGGAATTCATCTTCGTTGAGAAGTCAAGAGAGAGACAACAAAACTCTCTTAAATTGTTGCTATTTATAGGCCAGGGCAAATCAAACCCATGCGCCAAGTGGCAACCTTCCCGAAGTTAATGCAATGAACTTGCATTTACGATGACGAATTTGCCTCTTCGAATTTAGCCAAGTTAAAACGGCTATTTAAAGCACTCGAAGAACTCAACAGTCGGACCAATGAGTCATGCAAACAGATGCGCCGGTGGGACCGCGCATCATGCAGATGCGCCCATCAGCACCAAGCGCTTCATAAGGATGCACCCTACGCGTCCCCATGTGCCTAGTGGAATGCTGATCAATGCGCCTATTCAAAGGCCCATTACCCGTCAAGAATATTAAATGCTGAAGTCTGATACGACAGCAGCCATACCTCGATGACAGAGTGGCAACAACTTTTATAGAAAACGAAGCACCGCTGACGTTAGCATCATCATTACTCTCTTCTGGCGATTCCAAACCACGTGGCCGATCGATCGTTCGCATGCGCCTCCGCAGTCATGCGCCCGAAGACACGTATACGCCTCAAAAGCCGTGTGCCCAGACCGGTTCGTGACTCCTGAAGGTTACAAGACAAAGTCTTCTCATGCGCCCAATCCCAGGCGCATCTTGTCATACCACTCTCTACCAAATCTGAGATCTTTGAGCTACGAACATGCGCCATGTATCCTTTGACTCAGTTCATCCTATGAAGGGGTGCTAACCACCCAAGATCTCAGCAACCGAAAGATCTTCTCCACTGCTATGTGACAGCCCACAAATACAACACGAAGGATTCAACCCACAAGTCATGGCGCATCCTTCATGTGTCGTCCGCAGCTCCAGCCACGTGGCATCCCCACGTGCAGGCGCATCTTACATATGCGCGCATGAACAGCCCAACCTGCTTATAAATAGTGGGATCATTTTCTTCTTCCACACACACACATACATACAGAGACGCACAGTCAAAGACAGACGCAACCAGAGCATCAGAGTTATCACCCACAGAGATCGGAAGAGAGATTCAACGTCTTCTTTCCATCCGTAAGCTTCCACATCCAGAGCAACCCAGACCTTCAGAGAATCAAAAACCATCGTTAGATCGTCAACGGAGTCAATGCATTACTACTCGCTCCATCGACACAGGACCCAGATAAAAACAAAAGTCTACTCCTAGGACTACATCGAAGTCCTATATTGTAATACTGTTTTGTTTGTAATTGAAATTGCATTCAAAGATTTTAATGGCGAACAAGCTGGCGACTCTGTTGGGGACCTCTTTCTCCTCCGTCGAGAAAGCTGTGTCGCAATCTGACGACGTGAAGGTGGGCTCCTCCCACAAGACGCTGGTCGTACACCTTAATCAACAAACGTATGAGGAGTTCATCTCTGGAGGCAGCACAAGTCCTTCGAAGCGGCTGCTAAAGCCGAAGAAGACTCGCCAAGTCTGGGTGTGCAAGGTCGAGGCCCCTGACACCATCACCGAAGGGGATGCGCCGATGCAGCCTACCCTTCCCGCTGACGTCCTCAGCAGCCAGGATGCTCCTGCGGGTGCAGCACATCTCTCGGGGAAATGTGGGGCTGACCACATTCCCTAACCATCTCCTTCTCAGACAAGGAAGATGCGTCGACGGAGTAGGACGCATCTAACGTCCTGTGCATGAACTCTTATGCGCCGTAGAAGGCTTCTATCTTTGACAGACTCACTCGCTGTCATTGCAAAGAGAATTTAGACTCTGAGTACTATGCACCCTAGCGGGCTGGTACGAAGAAGTCCAAGGCAGCACTGACCATACGCCTCAAACGTGCTATGCCAACGGCAAACCAGAAGCATGCGCTCACAATCATACGCACTACTGATGGCAAGCTATACAAAGTTGACTCGGGTGCTTCTGTGCCAGAAATGTGTCGACCCTCAAAGTCCTTGTCACACTTGGGCACATCTGCTGCGTTCGCAACCAAGTCGTACAAGGCAAACTCTGTGGTCTTGAACCTCCGTGCCTACATTGGTTGTACGTCTAAGGCTGGTTCAAGCCACTCTAAATGATGCTCCCCCACTATTGATCTGGGCGCATCTTTTACGCCGGATCAGGGGGTGCAGCATTCACTTGACCACCCCAGCGCTTGGCCTTGCCATGCGCCTGATGTGGGTGTGAAGGTGGCACTCTCCTCTAACGATCTGCATAATATGATCACTCATAAACGTCGATCAGGAGAGTCGACTGACAAGTACAATGCACCCCTCATAGGGCACACATGTGCTGTAGTCACCATCAACTATTGTTGTAAGACAGCAGTCCCACCACAAAGGCAGTCTGAGTTCCTGCGACTGCAATCATCAATACCCCTCCAACGACGCCTCGGGAAGAAGGTGTCGATTAAAGAGGAGCCAGAACTAAAGGTTGCTTCTTGCAACATAATCTCTAACTCCTTATCAAGCCGAAAGGCGACTGGCAACTCCTCGACCTCGTCCTCGTCCAAGAGCCAGCCGAGGAAAACCAAGACGACTGTCCCATCCTCAGGAGTGTTTGAAGGCACCCGGAGAAGAAAGAAGATCTCAGAGGAAGCTGGGGGTAGTCAAGCCCTTGTTGATCTTCATTCGGAAGAGGAAGACATCCTCCAGAACAAATTTGGGGGTAGTCAAGCCCTTGTTGATCTTCATCCCGAAGACGAAGACATCCTCCAGAACAAAGCTGGGGGTAGTCAGGCCCTTATTGATTCTCCTTCCGAAGATGAAGATATCCTCCAGAGCATATCTGGGGGTAGCCAGGATGAAGCTCCAGGAGAAGCTCCTCTTCTACAAGAGAGCGAGGCTGAAAGCAAATCTTCAACCGATCCATCCACTTCCAGTCACGTCATGACAGTATACATGATGGAAGGTGGTGATACAGAGTCAGATGCTCCACCAGCAGAACTCATTCAGTGCATGGATACTTTGGAGGGGGAACTCAAAACCCTCTCTGCCTCCATGCAAACACTGACTCAAGCAGTGTTCGAGATACTGTCAGCTTTGGCCAGAGCACCTTCCACCAATCCGTACCCAGGATTCAACGTGGAATAAAGTGTTCCCCTTCAACTAGCATCCTTGAATACCGATTTCTGCGAAGCACCTCGGGTATCAGAACCTTTGAATGTACAACTCCAGAATGTACCGCCTTCTCCGACTCCCAGCTCCACGAAAGACGTGGTTGAGATGATCAGGGACTTGCGGGAGCATTTCGAGTCAAAGAATAGACAGGAGGAGCGTCAGAAGATGGGGATCCAGCAACCATACTCCCTCGAATGGAATAAAGTGGTCTATCCTCCCAAGTATCAACCACAAACGTTGACGCCATATGACGAGAAGGACTCTCCATGCCGTTATCTGACATACTTCCAGTCTCAAACAGACATCTCCCGAAGGAAGACGCACTACTCACCAGCCTGTTTGTCGGGGCATTGAAAGGAGTAGCTTACGACTGGTACTGCAGTCTCCCTGACAACTCCATATCCTCCTTTGATGACTTGATACGTCTCTTCCTCGATCGTTTCTACGACGGAGGGAAAGACATGATGATGGCGTCCCTTATAGAGGTACGTCAGAAGGAGAAAGAGACGGTTCGAGCATTCATTGAACATTTTTGACAAGCCTGCTTCAGACTGCCCTCGGGTATGCCAGAACATGCACTCCTCTTCTCCTGCATCATGAACATGTTTTCTGCGGTTAAGCTCTGGCTCAACTCTACTCCTCCTTCCGACTGGAGTTCATTGATTATTGAAGCCGAAGCCGCTGAAAAGAAGGCATGCAATGCTCGCCTTCTGGGAGTCAGTTTCTCTGCCTTTTAAGACAAGGGAAAACGGCCTGCTGTCAGTAACCCTGGATGCGAGATGAAGGGGAAGCAGGCATTGACTGTCAATGCCTCTAAAGGCGCACAAGTGCCTACTCAGAAGCCTCCGCTTGCACCGAGACCAAAGAAGGTCTATTCTTTCAATGATGTAGACACCTTACAACTCTTTGAGATGTTGAAGTAGGGTGACAAGATCAAATTATCGAACCTGAAGCGTCCCGACGAGGTTGGAAGAGTTGACAATCCGAGGTGCTGTCACTACCATCGGTTTTTCGGACATCCAACTCAGGACTGCTACGTCCTCAAGAACTACATCCAGCACATGATCAATACGAATGTCATCTCCGTCGATTACGAGGAGAAGACAGTCTCGGCCAACCTGGTGTCGCTCCAATTTGGCACCTTGTCGCCAACTACAGCACAAGATGGCATCGTCCCCATCCCAAAGGCGACAATGGAGGTGGTCAATCTACCACCTACTCGTGACAATGTGAGTGGACTCATCCCACTTACCACATCTCGGAAGAGATCTTATGGGTTCACCCAGATCTCGTCTCTGAAGTTACTCAACCGAGGGTACTCCCTGTACAAAGGCGTTCACAGCTGAACGCCCAACCCGACGAAGCTGCCGTCGAGGTGGTGCCTCCCTGCACTGCCCCTACTGCGCAGGAAGAGGGCCCATTCAGACCTCCAGCAGCCAATAAATAGAAGTACGTAGAGGCTCGTTTCGACAAGCCTTTGCAAAAAAAAAATGCTTCAGGGCTAGCCAAGCCCCACAACTTCGACATACTGGCACAACTTACCGGTACTCCTGCCCGCTTATCTCTGTTTGAGCTTCTTCGTCTTTCCAAAGACACCCGCGAAGCTCTCTGTGAAGCCTTGAAGGATGCTGAGTCCTTCATCAGTCAGGTCAAGCAGCGTGAGGATATCCCGACCACATGTGCGCACTGCTATTGTACGGATGAGGTCATCACCAACATAACCTTCACCCAACAAGATATGCTACTTAAGTACAACTGGCACAACAGGCCACTGTACTACACAGGGTATGTAGGCTCCGTCAAGGTGAAGCTGATTCAGATTGATCCAGGGTCTTCCTTCAGCATTATCCCTAGGACTCTGCTCTTAATACTGGGATCCTGATGTACCGTCTGGCACCTTTCAACAATATAATCAGTGGTTTCAATGCCAGCAAAAGTGAACCGCTGGACAAAATACGGCTGAAATGTCATATCGGTAACCTCCGAACCGAAGTGACTTGCTATGTCGTGGACGCCGACGTCAACTACAACCTCCTGCTGGGTCGCCCATGGCTGCACGATTACATGGTGGTGCCATCTACACTCCACCAGTGTATGAAGTACTTGTCCACTAATGACATCATCCGGACAGAGTTCATGGACATTGACCCTTTCAAAGGGGTCGAAGCCTACTTCACCGATGCTAGCTTATATAAGTCGCTCAATGAAAGGGAAGCCAATGTTGCTGATGATGAAGCAAAAATGGTGGCAGAGCCGAACATGGATCCAGAGATGATTCCCGACGCTCCTTTGAAAATTTGACTCAAAGGGAAACCGCTGCAGATGCTGCCTCCCATGGAAATCAAACTGCCTGGAAAAGCACCGACTTCTCTAGGAAGAGCACCTACTGAAGCTCCCTTGAAGATATGGCTCAAGGGAAAACCACCTCAAACGTCGGCTCCCCTGGTGGCAAAACTACAGGGGAAGGCACCTGACATCGAAGGCGCGGTTGAGGCACCCCTGAAGGTGTGTCTTAAAGGCAAGCCTCCGCAATCGTCCGCTTCACTCAAGCTGCAAGAAAAGGCCCATATATCCCTCTTGGACCCCAAGGTCAAATCTGTGGTGGGCTCTCCCGAACCAGCCCCAGTGCTTACAGATAAAGAGTTAGGGGAATACATATCTGCTGATATATATGCACCTTCTCTTGACAATATAATCCCGCGGGACAAAATATCATGTTTTATCAATAATAGAGTGTCTTTCAATTATTCTAGTCTTCCACAATGGAATGCTATTATATACATTAGATAACGCTCTACTGTCGTTACAAACACAAATAACGACCGTCAATCATGTAAATTGAGTAGTCCCATCCCAAGGAGTCTATTTTATAGTCCCACCGCGGAATCGGAATGACGAACCTATCATCTTCGGCAATATCGAGCGTCATCAAGACCTCCAGCCACTCGAGCCAGAACCAAATACCGGCAGAATATAAGTCTATCGGTACACGGACAAGGCAAAGTACCTCATCCAAAAGATGGATTACGATCTGAAAAGAAACAAGGGCCTGAACTACGGCAAGGGTCGACGTCTTACTCTCCGGCTCCCAACGCCTAAAGAAAAGCCGCAGGACTACTATCATCGTACTCGACGGGGGGTGGGCTATGTCATGCCGTCGGCAACTCCAGTGAGTTCGGAGGCAGAAGAAGTGGAACACTCTCATTCGTCCGAAGCATCAACTTGGGATTCCGATACCAGTATCGGCTCAGTCTTTAGGAAGGTGCTATCCGTCAACATGACGTCTGCACAATCTCAAGAGGATGAATGCGATGACCAAACGTTGGAATTCTTTGAGGAAGAACCTTGGGCTCAACGCCTAGGAGCACAATAGGAGTCTCGTTTTGAATTACGCGAACCCCCTACTGAAGACGAGGTCGAACAGATCGACCTTGGGGATGGATCCCCTTCCAAACCCATCTTCATCAGCAAGAGTCTAAAGGGAACAGACCGAGAGTCTTTAGTCCAACTGGCCAAAGAATATATCGACGTCTTCGCTTGGAGCTACGAAGACATGCCAGGACTTGAACCCCAGATCGTAATGCATAGACTTAACATCTTACCTGATGCTAAGCCTATAAAGCAACAACAAGACGCTTTCGTCCTGACATCATGAACGCTGTCGATCAAGAGGTGGACAAACTTTTGAGCAACGGGTTCATTCGTGAAGAGCAGCATCCGAAATGGGTGGCCAATATCGTCCATGTCACCAAAAAGAATGGGAAGATACGAGTCTGTATCGACTTCAGGGATCTCAATACTGCTTGCCCGAAAGATGAATTCCCGCTTCCAATCACTGACGTGATGATCGACAATACATGCGACTTCGAACGCATGTCTTTTATGGACGGGTACTCGGGCTACAACCAGATCAAAATATTCCCCGATGACACAAAATACACGTCATTCAGGACTCCAAAAGGGATTTTCTGGTACACAGTGATGCCCTTTGGCTTAAAGAATGCTGGTGCTACATACCAACGAGCTATAAGTACCATCTTCCGTCAACATCTGTACAAAATAGTGGAATGCTATGTTGATGATATCGCAGTCAAGAGCCGTCTCAAAGGTGATCACCTACAAGACCTAAAGACAGTCTTCGATCTCATGCGAGCGCATCAACTCAAGATGAACCCCGCTAAATCCTTCCTTGGGGTTTCCAGCAGAAAGTTCTTGGGCTTCATTATCACGGTGAAAGGAATTCATGTCGACCCCGAGAAGACCAAAGCCATCCTTGACATGGACCTCCGAAGAACCTCTGAGAACTTCGAGGCCTGTAAGGGCGTCTTGCCTACATCCGAAGGTTTATAGCAAATCTTTCTGAAAAATGCCAACCCTTCACCCAGCGCATGAAGAAGGGAGTCTCCTATGTCTGGACAGAAGAATGCCAGAAAGCTTTCGATGATATCAAAGCTTACCTGATGAGCCTGCCAGTTTTGGTAGCACCCGTCGCAGGCAAACCATTTCTCCTCTACGTCCGTGCCATGGATCATTTCCTCGGTGTTTTGTTGGCTCAGAAAAACGATGCAGGCTATGAGCAAGCTATCTACTACCTCGGTAGGACACTGATCGGGGCCGAACACTAGTACAACCCCGTTGAAAAGGAGTATTTGGCTTTGGTGTTCGTCATCCAGAAGACTCGTCATTATGTTTCGGGCCAGAAAATTCATGTCATCTACCGAGTCAATCCACTCAGGGTTCTCATGACGAAGCCAGGATCTTTGAACTCCCGACTAGCTACATGGACAATCCTGTTGACGCCGTACAACATGATGTTCGTTCCAGAAAAAGCCGTCAAGGGTCAAGTTCTAGCCGACTTTTTAGCCGCGCACCCCATCCCAGAGTCCTCCAGGCAATATGAGGACATCCCGGATGATGTCCAAGAATCAAACGCCACCGAAGAAAACTACGTCTGGCGGGTGTTTTTCGATGGCGCTTCAAGAATAGGCCCCAAAGGCCAATTCATCGCCGAAGTGGGGGTAATCTTAGTCTCCCCCGATTAGCTAGTCATCCTGCGTGCTTACTCCCTTTCGAAGCCGTGCTCCAATAATGTTGCCGAGTACAACGCTCTCATCATGGGACTCCAGTTGGCAGAACAGCTGGGGGTGGATCATCTGGAAGCTTACGGTGACTCAAAACTCGTCGTTAATCAAATCCGAGGACAGTACGAAGTTCGCCATGAAGATCTGGTTCCTTACCATGAAGTTGCATTGAATATTATTTCAGCCTTCACTAAGTTCTTCATAGAACACGTACCTCGGCTCCAAAACCTGGAGGCTGACGCTCTGGCTGGCCTCGCAGCTTCATTAGCGGCACCCCTCGGGACTCAACACTACGTCACGGTACTTGGTCGAGACTTGGTCTATCCCAAAAACAACCTATTCTCACAAATAGCCCATGCCATGACGACAAGTGTTGGTGTTAATGTCCGAGATTGGAGGTTCCCGTTCATCGACTTGGCTGTCTATGAAATTTTTCCAGAAGTCCCGAAAGAAGCCGTCTCGATCAGAAGACGTTCCCTTCGGTTTTATTATGATACAGCTACTAAAACGCGGTACCGACGTTCCTACGATGGACTTCTCCTTCGATGTCTATCCAACGAAGAAGCAGCTGTATCCCTTCGGGAAGCTCATGACAGGACTTGCGGGGCTCATCAACCTGGCCCTATGTTGCAGGATCGACTGCGACGTATGGGTTACTACTGGCCAACCATGGCAACCGACGCCGTCGACTATGCTAAAAAGTGCCATGCTTTCCAGCTTCATGCCGACTTTATCCATACACTGTCGGAACCACTACATCCTACGGTCGCCTTCTGGCCCTTTGTAGCTTGGGGCATGGACATTGTAGGACCTATCACCCCCCTTCATCGTGGGGACACCGCTTCATCTTAGCCATCACCGACTGCTTCTCCAAATGGACAGAAGCAGTTCCGCTGACGTAAGTAAAAAGCTCCAGGGTGATCAGCTTCATCAAGCATCATGTCATCTACCGTTTTAGGGTACCCCGTAGGATTATCCACGGCAATGGCCCACAGTTCATTAGCCATGTCTTCAGCAGATTCTGTAACAAGAATCGAATTCAGAAGGTGGTATCAACCGCCTACAATCCGACAGCAAACGGATCAGCCGAGGCTTTTAACAGGACAATCGTCAGGCTACTCAAGAAGGTCATGTCATCCAACAAACGTGACTGGGACAAAAAGCTCGGCGAATGCCTTTGGGCCAACCGCACAACGGTACGGACTCCTATGGGCAACACACCATTCTCCTCAGTCTACGGGAGCGAAGCGGTACTGCCTCTTGAGATCTAGATACCCTCACTCCATGTAGCGATCAGAAATCAATTGACAGAAGAAGACAATCAGCGTCGTCGTCTACGAGAATTGGAGGCACTTGACGAAAGCGTCTCCTAGCTCAGCAGCGCATTGAACTTTATCAAGCCCGTATATCACAGGCTTTCAACAGAAAGGTAAAGCAGAGGACTTTCCAAGTAGGCGACCTGGTCCTGGCAGTCAGGAGGCCGATGTTGTTGACTCATAAAACACCAGAAAAGTTCGAACCCAAGTGGGAGGGACTTTCAACGTAGAGACGGTATACTCAAACGGTGCTTACCACCTCGCCCGATCAAACGGAGACTTGTTCATGATGCCCATCAACGGCAAGTTCCTAAAGAAGTACTACTCTTGACATCTTTCAGATATGTACTTCCATCTCTACCTAGTAAGGGAATCAGTGGACCTGATCACCAGAGCTCACATACACCTCCCTTTTACAAAATCTTATACTTTCGGAACCCAGTTGTTCCATAGCATTCTATCTCCAGTAGAAGAACAACCACGTCCACATTACCACTTGTTTGCAAAAACAAAAGTATGAAACTTTATTGATACAAACTTTGTAAAAGATTACAATTTGAATTCTGGGAATGTACAACTGTAGAAATCCAATCTTGATGACGATTGCTTTATCCCTTGGACGATATGAACTTTGAAGACGGTAGCCTCGGAAGTTGACTTGAAGGAAAAAGCCTCGGAGAATTGAAGGCAAAAGCCTCTGAAGAATGCACCAGCACTTGGGCAAGAACTCCTGAACTCTCTGATAATTCTGAACTTTTAATGTCTGATCTCTCTATGATCTGATCTGTGATGATCCCCTTGAATGGAGACTTGAAACTCTATTTATAAAGTTCTAAAAAATAACTAACTTTTAGTTATTCTGGATTGCGCATGATGGATTGTGCAGCAATTGGATTGCGCAACAGTGGACTGCACAGGCAGTTGCTGGATTATGGGCCAACTGTCTTGGACACATGGCATTGATTGAAATGCGCATGATCGTGCATAGACAGTTGTCGCATAATGAGCAATTGATGGCATGAATGCCACGTGTATTTTATCATTTGTGTTGATAGAACGCGCAACCTGAATTGCGCTGGCTTTGGATTGCGCAGACTTGGACTGCGCAGTAATGGATTGTGCCAACATGGATTGTGCTGCCAGCTGTCCTCGAGCGCCGTGCTGCACGATTAAACGAACGGTCGCCTCGTTCTCCGCGCTGTCAGCTGTCAGAAGATTTAATTTGTGTCAGGTAATGATGATGATTTACCACGTCAGCCTGCGCGCTTGGTAGTGTGCGCAATCTAGTATGCGTAATCTGTATACTGCGCAATCTGATGTCTGTGCAGTTCATTTGAAAGATTCATTTCTTGATCTTCTGATTTCGTTGATGTGTGCAACTTGATTTTTTAAGACCTACAAGACCCCCTTCAAAGTTTTCGAAAGTTGAATTTATTCAAAATTTTGAAATACTTTGAATTTTGAATTTTAAATCAATTTGCGCATGAAATGAGTTGTCTGCGCAATCTGAGGGATTAGCCCCATTTTTAGGCGCAATCTGAGGCGGCCGTTTCGTTTTTGAAAACTATAAATATGTCTTCGATTCTCATTTCATTCTTTACTTTGCTTTCTTCGTACACTTGAGAGAAACTCCTTCGAGCTCTTTCTTCCTTTCTTCTCCGACAATCTCGATGGCTCCCAAGCGTTCCTCCGCCGCTGCCAAGGGCAAAGCCCCCGCCGAATCTTCGGCAAGGGTTGTGCGACGTGCTTCTCGTCACGAAACTGCTCATCCAGCGCTGCTAGGTAGATGACCTAATCAAAACTCTTTTTAGGGTTTTGATCTCACTTATTCTTTCAGAATCCATCTTTTTTTAGAGATGTGATCATACAAATCAGTTCGTTCTTCATTTTTATGAAGGACGACAATCTGCGCAATCGGTTGAACTGTGCTGGCAAAAGTTAGCACAATTTGCTGATTTGTGCGAGACTACCAGCGCAAACTGATGACTGTTTGTTTGCGCAGTCTGATTATTGTGCAATCTGATATCGCGCAATCTAATGTTTGCGCAAACTGATGACAGAATCTTTGACTTGACTTGTACTAAATTTTTGTTTTCGCTGTCTGATGCAGTTAATACCAGAGAAGATCCTGGATATGAGGACTTTGTAGGAACTCTTTCAGAGTCAGAATATAAAGAGGACCTATCCCATGTGCACTATCCTTAATATGATCTGCCAACTTCCCGTCAGGCTATTTAGATAGCCCAAGATAATGAGACTCTGCTATGTTTGATGAATGGACAACCTTTGGAGTCAGCAGACGCTGTCATTCACAAGAAGCCATTATTCCTGTTCGGCGATGCTTTTGAGAAAAGTTCTCAACCGAGGCCAAGGATGGAAGAAAGGATTGTCCATCAGAAGGATAGGACATTCTCGATACCAGATGTTTCCCGCTGCCTTCCCTTATCCCGGTATGCTCATGCGAGCTATCCGAGGAAGATGGAATGGAACCTTACACCTTTCCAAGATGCCCGTCCAGGAAGGATTTTTGTGAAGAAGGGGCCGAACAAGAAGGACATGCTTTACAGTTCCTCAGAACGATACAGTATCTTGTTAACAGGTTTGAAACCCGGTTGTATTCCGTCGGAGAATTCTTCCTTGTTATTGCCTGTCAGAATTCTAATATTCGCAAATGAGTTTGCGAAGGTCGAAGGGAAGTACCCAGATCAGGACCTCAGATTAACTGGACTAGTGAATCCAGATTTTAAGAGATGGAACTGCATAGCAAACTGGATTTTGACCAAGTTTGAAAATAAACTTCAGCAAATCAATTTGTACCAAGCAGTGCATGCCACTATTTATGGTTTTGCCCCTAACTCGCAACTGTTCTTGGCTCTAGCAGAAAGATACAATTACAGAACAGGGACTTTCATGACTCCCAGCGGAGAGATCGGGTTTACACTTCATGAGATGCAGTTCATCTCTTACTTGCCGATGGGGAATGCCCCATATAAGGAATTTGTCCCAACTAATGATGAGTTGGACAAACTTAGAAATGAGAATGCAGCCATGGTAGCAGTCTTTGAAGAACTGCTATGTCATTATAAAATCTGCTCTTTGTATTACCAAAGCGGTACATCCAATACTTGTTATTCATCAAAATGGTTGCCTTATCTGTTCCTCAACCATATCAAAGAAAAAAAGACCAAGGAACATGACAAATGCTATCCTGATTTCTTTAAGCCACTAAGCAATACAGAAGTGGTGAAACAGATAGAAAAAAGTGGGGATTTGGATGAAGAGATGAAGAATGATCATCAATGTCCTCCTCTGAAGAAAGGAGATACTCTCGAGAGTTATTTGAGAGTAGGTGTCACGCCCCAGAACCAGAATACTGGCAAGTAGGGATCGACCAGGCCAGCTACGTATACCAAAGTACTCCAGTACTCCGAAATAACGTATAAGCTGTATAGATGGGGGTTACTACTACAAACCAACAGTCGATCCTAGGTCAAGCAATCCTAGGTATCTCAATCACAGGCAGTAAACAATGTATAAGAAGTAAGATCAACTGGAATATAAAATAGTAAAGCGTCTCAAACTATCATATATCAATGATCATGAAGCTAGTAATATAGATTGAAGACTAGCAAGAATAATAGTCATACATGATAAGCTCTAGCTATAGTCTAGAATACGTAAATCATGTTCTGGCCCGTAGGCTAAATGTCAAGTCCAAAACACGAGCTAAACACGTGCTCGGAGGCTAAACGCCACAAAAGAATAATGTACATAACTAGTAGGAGAATAAAATAGAAAACCCACTAAGGTACTCTGGTGCTCTGGGTAATCACCAACGAGTGGAAGGTACGGAAGATCCTCCGGGCTCCTATATCAGATCTGTCCAAACAAAACCAGTGGGGTCAGACCCCCAATAGCAAGTACCACAAAGGAAGCCAAACTATGAACTAAAACCAGCATGCAAATCATAGCAATGGATAGAGAGAGGGAGTAAGTAATAATCGAGACTCATGCACTACCAATGTACTTATCCCAAGAATAGAAGGACAATAAGTAAAGCAACATGTAGCGTAAAGTAAAGGACATGTGACGTAATGTAAACTGTGTACATGTAAGGAAAGGAAGCATGTGAACATGAAAGATAAACTAGACATGTGAGCATGTTAAGTAGCCGGAACATGTGAGCATGTTATGTAACTGGAGCATGTGAGCATGTAAGAACTGGAACATGTGAGCATGTTAAGTAACTGGAGCATGTGAGCATGTAAGAACTGGAATATGTGAGCATATGGTGAAGCCGAGGATGTAGTAGAAAGAATAGCATGTAAGGAATGACAGAAAAGCTAAGTACTGCAACAAGATAAACTGGAGCAAGACTAGACTAGACAAGAATGGACTCCTTCCATCAATCACGGCCAAGCAATAATTACGGCTTGATACTTTAGTTAAATAGGGTTGTCACAATCCTAATTACTAACAAATGCAAGTCTGAGAATTCCAAGTCCAGCACCTGTCTGCTACTACCTGAATGGTCCAAGCCAAAAAAAATAAGTATAGCAGACACACTGCAGTAAGATACATGTGTCCTAAAGAGGTGCCCCACTCGACGGTGTGCTGGAAGAGTGATCATCATGACAGATAGCTCCAAATCCCATGTATATATATAATGCCAAGACCAAAGGGACAACTGGTAACTGAGAAATTCTCAATGATCTAAGTAATCAAGCTAGTTGTTTAGTCCTTAACATTTTCTTATTGGATTCTATGTGTGGCATTCCGCAGAATCCATCCTAGACATGAGACATGCAAGACTGGACAAGACAAGCAAGATTGTGCACCATAACAAGCCACAACAAGAAAAGTATAATAGTCAAGAAGCCAGGAGGGCGCTACGACGAGCCACTATCAAGGAGCAAGACATGTACTGGAATCAAGAGTGCGCCATGACAGGCCACTATCATGTAAGCAAAGAAAGACATGTACAAGAGTGCACCACGACGGGTCACTATTAGCAAGCAAAGAAGACATGTAAGAAGAGTGCGCCACGGTGGGCCACTATCATGTAAGCAAAGAAAGACATGTACAATTATCATAGCTTGTAAGAAAGAATCTATCAAAAGACATATCATGGCATTGTGGAAAACAATAATTTAAGCTAAGTATATTTCATAGAAAATTGATTGAACATGTGCTAGTGTCAAGTGTATATAGGGTGTACAATCATTCTCTAACTAATCAAGATCATCTAATCTTGTTAAGAAATCATTACAATCGAAAAAAAATCAAAAACGGACAAAAACGGGCAGAAACGGGCAAAAACAGACAAAAACAGCCTAACCGGATTATCCGGCGGATTATTGCGGATTTCTGGCGGATTTTTCGAAGTGTCACAGCAAGTTTTGTGGTACAAGTTCGGATTTTCCGACGGATTTCCGCAGATTTCCGACGGATTTCCGCAGATTTCCGACGGATTTTCCGAACCGTCACAGAAAGTTGATTTTTGAACTCAAAACTTGTTTCGGCCATAAAAACTTCGTTTTAAATCGAAATTCGGATTTTCAAAAGTCAAAATTGCATAGAATTGAATTCCCTACAACATGGAAGTATTAGTTTTCACAAATCAAAACATTTGATAGATCAATACCTCAAAATACTCCTAAACAGAGGTTCTCGGGACACCGAAACGGGTTCCGATTGCCACCAAACTCAAAATCCATGATATACAAACTATGTGAGGGCCTCATATATGTATATGTGAACAAGATACATGATGATAACACTAGTATCACTCTTGATACCAAGTTTTCTACTAAGTCCATATTGGGTTTTAATAGAAAATCAAAACCTTGTTTAAACCAATTTTGGAAACATGCATATAGATGAGAATCACAAGGAAAACATTCTTAACAAAATGAGTTTAGAACAATTCTAAGCGTTTAATACCAAGGGAAACAAAAATGACAACAAAAAATATGGTTCATAGATTTGGCAAGATGTACTTGCCTAGGTTCTCTAGCAATCAAGCCTAATCTTCTATTCCTCCTCCTAGGGGGGTTAGACACCACACCCAAGGCCTCAAGGCCAAGCTCTTGGCAAGCTCCAAGGGGGAGAGAAAGGAAGAAAAAATAAAGAGAGAGTGAAGAGAATGAAAAGAGAGAGGAGAGATAAAGTGAAATGGTATATATAGAAGAGGGAATTAATCTTAGCCGTTGGATCATGATCCATGACAAAATCTAAGTCAATCCTAACCATCGAAACAAAACCAAATATCCAATGGGTAAAAGGGTGCATCTACACTATTCACGAAAATATCTAAATACTATTCATCAAAATATCAAAAACACTATTCATCAAAATATCCAAAACACTATTCATCAAAATATCGGAAACACTATTCATGAAAATATCTGAAATCGAAAATATCTAAAATGGAAAATCTGTCTGGACGGTATGCCATCGGTTATCCGGTATACTGGCGGTATGCCGCGAAGAAAAAAATCTATAAGTTAGGAAAATTTTTAAAGCATTACGAAAACCAAGAAAATATGAAATACACTACAAATACGTATCCGTATATAAGTACCGATACTGTGAGACGAGTCTCACAACTCTCCACAACTTAAAATAAATTTCATCCTCGAAATTTCCTAAATCTAGTCAAGCATGAAAACCAAACCAAAGAGCTGAAAAATCATGTCAATCAAAACAAAGTATGGCATGTTGGTAGGATAAAGACAACAGTATATAAGTAAATACGTAAGCAATAACACAACCTCAATCAAGAACTGATGGAGGCATATGAATAAATATGTCTCCTGAGTCAGTTGAGTAGGGGCAGGCCTACGCTGACTCCACAACTTAGAAAAAAGTAATTCTCAAAATAAGCCGGTACCAATGACTT